>OX940980.1:10989688-11249788 GCA_954871275.1 Leptopterna dolabrata
ACAGTTCTGGGATCCAACTGTAACCAACTGATGTGGCAAAAACTAAAATATGTCTGAATGCGTTGTGATGTTAGCCTGCTTGGGATAGGAGGTATCTAATGACCTTTTTGTCCGTATACGGTTTTGCTTCCTTCTTAATGGCATCCTAGTCAAAAATTTCCTATGTAGGGGAAAATAGTTGGCGACTTCTTGATTAGGTAGGTTCCTAGCCAAAATAGTATCACTCGTCGCTCCTACGCAGGATGTCGGGGTTACAACAACATTTCTAGCTAGCTGACTGGGAGATTCTAGGTTAACCTGTTTATATAGGTAGGTTCGTAGGTAATATAATTTCAACTCTAATCTCCGGTCATTTGCTTTTGTTCCATCACTAGATCAAACACATGATGGCCTTCATTGAGCAAGAAGCCAATGAGAAAGCCGAAGAAATTGATGCCAAGGCCGAGGAAGAGTTCAACATTGAAAAGGGGCGACTTGTCCAGAACCAGCGGTTGAAGATTATGGACTACTATGAGAGGAAAGAGAAGCAGGTCGAGCTTCAGAAGAAGATGTGAGTGACCTGTCATTCTTACCTTCAAATACCTTTATTTAATTTATTTATTTAAAAATTTTACAAAGAACCAGGGTCCCACTGAGTGTACAGTTGTGTTAGCACATAACACGGAAAAAAGCGTGGCACATGTGGTATAAATATAATGGAACTGATGAGAATTTTACAGTGAATCTTGAAATAAAACGATCCAACTTTTGCAGTAAATTTGGAAAAGAGAGAGAGAGAGAAAAAAATAGTTAAAGTAAGGAGGTAATAAGGATAAATGACAGAAGAGAAAAAGAAAGAAAGAGGGACATTTTGAAAAATAAAATAAAAGTAAGCAAAGAAAGAGGTAAATAGACAGGTACATAGACATTGAATAGTTATAAGGATTAAAAGAAAATAGAGGCAAGAAGGAAGATATAGAGAAAGAATGTGTACCTAGTCTAATAGATAGAGTAGCTTGAGAATAGATAGTGGTAGAATAGGTATAAGGCTTGATAGGAAATAGGGGCAGGAAAGAGGATAAGTAATAAAGAAGAGGAGGGAAGGGAGGAAGAAAAAGATAATCATTCAGGTTTGACTGACATGCGCCAGACATCACCTGTGGAAAGCCGAGCCGAGTAGGTGGCAGCATCTTTGATTGCTCTACGAAGGCGTTCCACAGCTGGACACCGACCGCACCATTGGAATCCGAGGAGGAATGTTGAGGCATTAAGAGGTTCTTAGGTCTACTGGATCGCATAAATTCAAACTGTTTCTTGAACAGAAAGGAGGGACACCTTTGGTAAACTTGAAAATAAAACAAATAATAAACAATAAATTTACCTGCACCTACACTGTGAATATATCACAGGCAATTAAATCTTCTTATTGTTACTTACAGCCAATCTTCTAACATGTTGAACCAAGCGAGGCTGAAGGCATTGAAAGTTCGTGAAGATCATGTGAGGAACGTCTTGGATGAGGCGAGGAAAAGGCTTGTGAAATCTGCCCAAGACCCTGTACAGTACTCAGATATCTTGATCAAACTCATTCTTCAAGCTCTCCTCCAGGTGACTATTCATATGATTTTCACGTTTAAAAACTGGTTTGTACGTTCGAGTCATCATTTGCATAGTTTGTATAAGTGTTGAATAGTAAACTCCACCATAATTTCCCCTTGAAATTTGTCGTAAATAAGTTTTTGAGGGTCAAATTCCACTTTTTTGGCCAAATTTTGTTCAGTAACAGAAATTAACACTTATTGACTACAGAATTAGGTGTTCATGTCGAAAAGTAAAGGCCGAAAACGAGTGTGAAATTTGAATTTCTGAGTTCCCGTAAAAATGATGTATCAGTAAATTGCCAAGTAGTTCAACTCAAATCCCGCTTAGAGCGCTAGTGCATCATTTTAAACGATGTACAGAACCGTTATGGGTGCATAGATGGAACCACGAATTGATAAATAAATTTAAAAAACACCTCAAAATGAAACTATGGGGAAGGTCATGGCAAAGGTTCTTGAAAGTTGCCGTGAAGGTTTACCATTGCTAATGTTGGGTTGGTGGCAGCGTTGGGAACCTTCGCCTCCGATTCTAATGCTTCACTCCGCACCTTGGGCTAACAGACAGTCTGATGTCAGTAGACCTCATACGTCATTTCTTTGTCGCATTTTTACTTTTAATCACCCTAATTTAAAAAAATAATGCTTGTGTTTGAAAATGGGCTTCAAACTACCATTTTTCCAAGAGTTCTGAATAGGTTTTCTTGGAAAAAATTTGACAAAAATTCCCCATTATTTGCCGATTGTGCTTCTTTACAAATCCTTAGTACTCCCTGTACTTGAGTATGTGTCCGAAGTTTGGTATCCCCAGCACCAAAACTTTGGTATCCCAACAAAAATAGAGAAACTCCAGCATAAATTTCGCTGTAATGGTGAATACGATGCTCTATTGTGGTTGTGCAATTTGGACACGCTGAAGGACCGTTGGAAGCAGGCAGACATCACTCTACTCGTAAATAGTTGCTTGGATTGTCCCAGACTCTTCACGTTGATCGATTTTTCCATTCACTTCAACGCCTCAAAATAGGTACCTATATAAAATGCCTCTCTCCTGGATCTCTCCAAGAGAAACCCAACGTCATTTTCTTCAGCTCTGTGCCCTACATTGAAAGCCCAACAACAAGCACTTAGCACATTGTTTTTCATCGTAACAACTCAAATCTTCCCCATCTACGACCAGTGTACCTGCTCTTTGGAAGTCATAAGCAGGCCGCACTTATTCAATATTATCGTCAATATGATAGTGTTGTCAATAATATTGACCGTATGCAGTCTCAAAAGTGTACTGAATGTCAGTATTGATGGTTTATTGACGAAAATCCGGATTTTCTGTTATTCGGTCTTCAATGTATTGGAAAGTGGTGGGGGGGGGGGGGATTGTCAATATTATTGACTGTGTGCAGGCAAACGTCAGTTTCCTTTGAAACTCAGTTCGTCTCTCGTCCTGGTGCGGCGAAGGTGGTCTGCGGTAGTGTTGCTGAGGTTGCATTGACCTAGTGTGGTTGCAGGTGACTCAGTCTGTAGTCTGTAGGCTTTGGTGTTGATGAATACATCGTTGGGTCACTCAGTTCTTTCAGTTCTACAGGTTGCCGTCCCCAGTGCCATAATTTTGGCAATGCATGTTTTTCCGGTTGTCCATAACCAGTTGAACACAGAGAGAAATACTTTGCACAGATAAACACATAAACCACCCTGGTAATGGTCAGTAGTGACGTTGTTTTGACAACCTTGCCAATTATGTGACACAGCTCTTATGGTCTGGGCGCAGCTATTGCCATTTTCCTGGCTGCATTCGTTATCAGAATATACGTCATTTTAGCCCTAGAAGCAAATTTAAGTAAAACTTTCCTTTTTTATCCAATGTGTGGATGTTAGCAGAAATTCGATACCTACCTACCAAGTGCTTGTTTTGGACAGACTGCAATGAGGTCATGTTCTTGGGGGTTTGGCGAACTCGTGCTCTTAATTGGAATTTACATATTGACTATGCAGCCACTAGAGTTGTCAAATATGAAAATGTGCTGCGATTGTTTTCAGCTACAAAATGGAAAGCGGATCCACATTGCGCTAATGTTTTACAGGGCAGCAATAAGGAGCATTCTGAACTACGGAGCTATTCATCAGCATCACATTTTATTCATCAGCATCTAACACACTCCCATTAACGTTCTGTTGGCTGAGGAGGGAAAGCCTCCACTCCAGTTGCGCAGAGAGATGTTGGCAAACAGATACATGGCATCACTGTTTAGACGAGATAGAGACCGCTATAAGCAGCCTTGCCACCGAGGCTCTCACTGCTCCTTACTGGATAAAGAAACCCTCGCCTGCAGTGTGCGACAGCTTCATACTTGGAGCCACGAGTTCGAATGGATCACAGGAACAAGCAAGCCACTCAAGTGTATGCTGGCTTTCACAACAGTTCTTGAAGCCTGCAAGGTTTATCAGCTTCCAAAAAGCGCTTAAGAATCATCAGCACCCACCAGTGCTATATTGAGTGAATTTCTGGCTGACAATTTCCTGATAGCGTCCGTTTGTATACAGCTTGGGCAGACGAGTAGGATGTGCCTTCTACATTGCTACAAATAGCTACTCAAAAAGCTTTTGGCTGTGGAATTTCTCATCAATATGCACAGCAGAAACCTTCGCTATTATAGAGGCTCTGAAATACGCTACTGATGACTTCCAGACCACCTCTTCTCAAATTAAGATTCTTTCAGGCTCTCAAAGTGTTCTTAGCAAGCTATCAGGTATTATTCCAGTCTCATGCATAACCTTCTTGGAATCGGAAATATTAGAATACATGGGTAGACCGAAGGAGAAGGGCGTTGCTATGATGCTGATGTGGATCCGAGGCCACAAAAAAGTAATCGGGAACGAAGCGGTTGTCATAAAGCAGGACAAGGCCCGAAATCCTGCTGGTAATGCCCACTCACACGTCTGTACTAGCGGTCTAGGACTTCAATTCAGCCGTTCTTAACTATACAAATTGAAAAATGTGTTCTACAACTACCCTGCAGGAGAACGATACAAATCTCTTTTCGCCCCCCCCCCCCCCCCCCCCATCCAAAAGGAGCTGGATTAAGCTAACGCCACATGAGGACTAGTACGTGTTATTACACGACAATACACAGGTAGCACACTGGACACTGCCACACAAAATCGTACCTCAACCGATTTGCATTAAGTGAAGACGACACCTGTTCCTTCTCTGGCAGTTTGGCTGAAACTATGCAGCACGTCATATTAGAATGCTTTGCAAATGGACAACCTAGGAACAGTCTACTCCAAAAAGCCTCGCCTCTAATTATCTTTTCAGCCTGCACACTGCTAGTGAAGGACGACGAAGTCCAGTATTATATTGTTTCCTCAAACAAGTAAAATAGGTACTCAGTGTAAATAATCTTTGTAACAAATATTTAAATAGATCACCAACTGTCTAATCTAATTACCATTAAAATATTATCGATGTATATGTCGTCTCACCGGCAGTTAGGCTCGCAAAAATTCAAATGGAAGCAGCAGATGTAGCAGATAGCGTTGATGAGGAACAAGTTACTGCGAGGAGCGCTGGAGTCGTCTACGGGACAAATATTTGAATGGTTGAAAGCAGTGATGCACACATTGCTGCCAGCACTGGGAACTACTTTTGGTGATGTCAACTCTACTTTTGGTGGATGGATATCTTACCATCAGAGTACAACAGAAAAACACACCATGCGTCCTTGGCACTCTCTTCTTATGCATCGGACTCGTTGTTGTTCATAACCACAAGTACCTAGCTAAGATCTTGAGACTAGCTCCTCGCGAGTGATTTTTCATTTGTACCCATGAGCGTTGTGATTTTATTGTTAGCAGTTCGTACAGCCATCAGTATTATCTTTTCTCAAGTACCTATTTTCAATATTAAAAGTTACATTGAGTGAAGGATTGTGTCGTAATTTCTCCATCCACGATTTCACTGCGCCCACAGATAGTAGGGATATGCCCTTATTTTATTTGACATATATTATATTTATTGCGGCTGTTTGTTAAAATAACAAAGCCAATGAAAGTTGTAAAAAAAGTGCTGTATGACGGGTCGCAAATGAACGGAAGTGGGGGGGGGGGAAAGGGGGAAGGGAAAAGGGCGCGACGTCGTCCTGTATATTGCCGTCTCACTTCCACATGTGGGAACTCAGTTAAGCTGGACGTCCGGTGGGGCGGCGCGGCGCCGAAATCGTGTTCTAGAAATATAATGGAAAATCAATGAGAGCCCGTCCACTGGGTCGGTAGAGCGGCGCGGCGCAAGGCGGACGGGAATTTTCCGCGCTCGATTGACTCGGGAATTTCTCGAGTGCGGCGTGGTGCGGCGCGGCGCGGTGCCGACTTGCAAAGCGTCGCCCCACCAACCTGATGAACGGAGGTAAGGCCGAAAAGTTTCGACCTCGGTAACGCTCGGCACTCGCGGCTTGGTTAAATTGAGTTCAAAAAATTTTTCCTGTGAAATTCTGAAATATTTCATGAACTTATTCCTGTCTTTCGGTTGGTCTTCAAAAAGATGGTGAAATTCTCCGAATTGTTGACATTTTGTGTTGATCTCATAGTTCTCCCAAATTCTCCCAAACATGGAGGTTCATCACCTAGAGGTTGCCCAGATGAGCACAATTCACTGGGCAACATTATCCGCCAATACTCGTATGCAGGAGCTTCGTTCGCCACCTGTAAAATATTATTGAGGTAGTACCATTACGATGGAGGTTAGTCACCTTGAAGTTGTTCAGATGTCTTTTCCTGAACCAGAACTTCATACAACTTTTCATTCCCCCTTTTCCCTCTCATACTTCTGCTACCCAGAAGTATGTCATGTGGGGAGGAGTGTAACCGTGTGGTCTGTTCTCGATACATTTTTTCTTCCGGTGGAGATGGGATCGGCTTGGGGAAGCCTAATCGGTATCCCTTCTTAACCGGTGATAATCTCGCTGGTCTAGGAGGGGGACCCTCGAGGGTCCACCCCCACTGTTACACTCTGTCACACATTGCAGCCCGGTGGGCCGTCCGCCTTCAGATTTATAGTGGCTTCACTTAGTGGGTACCTATCAACTACCTACCGAACTGCTTGCCACTACGGTTTCATGGAAAGGCATGTTCTTAGCCATATGATTGCACTGGTTCTTGGTGGGATTCATTCAGTAAACGAATCATTATAATAGAGAGTTTTTGCAACACCCTCGCACCGAAACAAAACGGAAAACGACACCGAAACGGAAATGGTGGATAGGGCGACCGAAGTCAGATGCTAACCTTTTTCGGTTCAGTTTTCGTTCAGCTTTGGCATCTACCGGCTGGTGGAGTCACGCTAACGTTATGTCAACTTCTCTTTCTTCCATTTTACTCCATGGTTAATACAAACTATGTCCACACATGGCGTCAAGTCTGCCAAGACGCCAAGAAGCAGCTGTGATTACGACCCTCGACATTTTTATTTTCCAAGGAAAACAGATGAAGATAGGTAGCGTTATACAGATGTAAGGTTAAATTACGTTTCGTCATCTCAACACGACGAAAGCTGACACCGTGAGATCCCGGTATTTTTCGTCGTCACGGTTCGTCAAACTTTTCGGTGTCTTAAGTACGCATCCGCAGCACTGCTTTCGTTTCGTTCATTTCGTCGTGAGTGTGTTGCAAAAACTCTCTAATATATATTGTTTGATCAATTTCGTACCTATTACGATTCTCTACAGATATAATAAGATTGACCGGAGCTCTACAGTAGTGTAGATTGACCGCGCAATGGGGCGACGAACTGAATTTGAAGTTTGTCGAAGCTTACATGGAGTGTGAATGTTTATGGAACCAGTTTGACTCTATGCAAAAATAAATACGCTTGTGAAACGGCGCTCAGGAAACTTAGATGAGACGAAGCTGGACGATTTCGGCGTTGTTGAAATCAAAGTTCATCAAAAGTGTTAGGGAACATTCTCAGTAAGCTCAATATTCAGTGGGATCTTCCGATCTCAGTTCCGTTAACAGCTGAGATGAGGCCCCTTTCCTCGTCCACTCTCTTTTATTAATTCTTCTTGCAGCACTTCACAAGATTCATGCACATGTTATTTAATTTTACGCGGGACTGCCTTGGTGACGCGCTCACCTCCATGATTTTTGCCCAACTAGCACCAGTCAGCTGGCTAGGTGTCAACAGTTACTGGCACCAGTCAGCTGGACTGCCTACTGGCCTCTTGTAATCGCGGGTTAAGGAAAAAGTCGCGTAAGGCGGACAGACGGAATTTTTTTATTCGATAGTCTACGTCCCTTGAAACGTAAACCATCAAATTTTGAGGGGGGTTAACAATTTTTTGTTCACAGTCGATTCCAAAGCTTTATTATTGAAAATAATAAACCAAAATGAGTCCTTGTCCTCTTCCCCTCATTCGACATTCCCCTCCGTTTTTCAGTTGTTGGAGAAGGAGGTCACTCTCCGCATCAGGGAACAGGACCAGGACATCATCAACAGCCTCGTCCCGCAAATCCAGGATAAGTACAAGGAAATCTCCGGTCTCGACTGCAAACTCAAAATCGACACCGAGAACTTCCTGTCTCCAGAGTCAAGCGGAGGTGTTGAACTTCTTGCTTTGAAAAACCGCATCAAAGTGTCCAACACTCTCGAAAGCCGTCTCGACTTGATCGCTCAGCAGTTGGTTCCTCAGATCCGAACTGCTCTCTTCGGCAAGAATGTTAACCGTAAATTCGATGATTAAATTTTTATTCTCAATCTTCCCACTTGAAAAATAATATATCTTGACGTTTAAATAGTTAGGCACTCCAGATTTTTTTTAAAGCCCCTTGCTTTGGAATATTTCTACGGTAAAAGTAAATTTTGAACTCCTCTACTATGGTTCTCTTCAGGATTTATTAAATAGTAATCAAACTATTTTTGTGTTAGACATGGTTAATTTAATAACACTACAGTCCCAATCAAAAGCCCCTCATTTTCCTTATATATTTCTAACTAACCTAGGATAATTAGGCCTACAATTTTATTTATCCTTATTTGCTTGTTTTTTGCGCTGTTTGCTCTTAGTTGTTAAATGAGTTACATTCCAAATCCAAAGCAAGTTTTCTCCTGAAAATAATCTCAGAAAGGACCACCCTATCATGTTTTTTCCATTTACGATTGTTCGACACTTTCGATGAAGATACCTAACCTGTCCAGTGTTGGTAGGTACGCTTACCCGTATCCGTGATCGTCAAATTTATGGTGTTGGATGAATACAATTAATAGATTTAAAACTTATTGAATGCAAGTGTATATAAGTGTATAGTGAATAAAGAGATGTAGATGGAATTATTTCATTTCTTATTTAAATACCTACCCGAAACTTTCGGAATAATTTTTCTTGTTAAGCGTCACAGGGGGACTAAAAATTAATGTCCACAAAAAACATTTCATGTAACATTATTTTAATCGAATTTAATCCAATAAATATCATAGGGTTTTATGACTATGTCAAAAACTACTAGTGCACAAAAATAAATATGAATGTTCATAACTCTATAAATAATAGCAATATATCAATCTATATTCACCACATATTTAGCAGTAATTCAATAACGTTTTTATTGTCTCAGAATCTCAACTCCCGAAGTCGGGAAAGCCTCTCGCAATAAGGAAATGAGCCAAGGCTTGGAAGTGATCACAGCAAGTATGAATATGTTGACGATCAACACTTGGTTGATGGTACCCGCATCAACTGGCCGATTCTTTCAAATTTGCGGGAATTTGAGGTTAATAAATAATCGACATTTAAGCTCGTTAGTATGCTGACGAAATTTACCGAATGACTAGAAACACGAAAGTGAATAGTTCAGGAATGATCAATCTGATCAGTGTACAACGGATTTTCGTCAACCTGCCCCACATTAGTTTTTGCAGCACCCTCACAGTGAACCGAAAGCAGTGCTGCCCATGCGCACTTAAGACACCAAAAAGTTTGACGAACCATGACAACGAAAAATCTCTCGGCCTTGTTGAGATGGTGAAACGTAATGTAACCTTACATCTGTATAACACTAAATACAGTACTCCCTCTGTAATCCAGCATCACAGCTCTCCGGCACTCCCAGTAATCCGGCGTTTTGTATTCGAGTATGAGCTCAACACTTGATTTAACTTTGGACTGGTGTCTGAGTAAAACGCCTCGTTGCCGCGTCAATTGCCTAGGCCAAGGAAAATGGTGTCTCTGCTAACGATGTTTTAGTTTTAAAAAGGTTACAGGAACAAGTACTCAAAGTGTCTCTCAACAGTAAAAAGCAAGACAATTGATGAGTATTTTCAGCCGTCTACTTCCAAGGAATAACGTGAGTTATATAATGTATTTTTCTACCTTTCTACATTGTACAGTACAATGTATGTAATTAAAACTGATTTTTCAATAACTGCGTTTTTCTCGACATTTTCCAGTAATCCGGCATTTTCGGTAATCTGGTAGTGCTCTGGTCCGATATCTGCCGGATTACAGAGGGAGTACTGTACCTTCTTCTGTTGTCCTTGTAAAATGAACATCGAGTGTCTATTCACAGCTGCTTCCTCACGTCTTTCTATGTTTATCCACACTTGACACCATGTGTGAACATATTCACCACGGAGTAAAATGGATGAAAGAGAAGTTATCATAAGGTTAGTGTGACTTCACCTGCCAGTAGATGCCGAAGCAGAACAAAAAAAGGTTAGCATCTGACATCGGTCGCCCTATCCACCATTTCCGTTTCGTTTCAGCGTGAGGGTGCTGCAAAAACTCTATTGTCACCGGGAAAGCTTCAGCAGGGTAGGTGTGTACGTGATAGTTCGCAAGGGAAATCAAAAACAGATCCGGCACTCCTGCCTATCTCGAGATTGTAATTTTAGAAGGGTTTGTGGCCACACAATGAACCCTCTCCCCCCCCCCCCCCTCCCCCTTCAATCAAAACCACCAACTTGTTTTCCACTAATATTAGGAGAATCCCACCCCAGTAGTTTAATTAAGGAAACGATCATTTCCAAGCCTCGGCATATCTCATCACCCAACACCACTAAACATTTAAGGAACAGTCACAATTAATGATATCGAACCTAATAATCTATACATCTAACAGTACATCTTCATTAAATTACCTAAGAGATTCAACACCACGTAAAATTCAACTCTGAGGTTAGTAATCGACATCAATATTGCTGTAGTTATCTAGACGCCAACGCAAATGCAATCGATTAACGTTTGAACGTCCACGTATTGACCATATGTAATCTCTGGGCACAGACTTTAATGTCGTCATATTCAATCAAACAAGTACAGCAATGACCACTGTTAAGCATACACGAAAAAACGAGACCACCAAAATAAATATGTGTTACATTCTAAAAATCAATTAGGCCACCTGAATTCTAAAACTATCTGAAGCAATATTATGGAACATATTTTAAAAGTACCTACCTCATGAAGTGAAAACCTACATTTTAAGACATCTACCCTGGATTGGTCAAGGGGGTAATACGGTCAGTTACAATGTAGATACAAGCTTATATCAACAATTTGAAGAAGAAAAAATCCAAGTTAACAAACAATAAACAAACAATCCGCCTTAAAAAATGTAAGTACGTCTAAATCAAAAATAGCAACGCTACTTGCCAACATTTATGAGTAACTCATTTTGAGAAGTAGGTACCTAATGTACACATATATGAACATTTTTCAACTGTCAATAGCACGAGCTTGAAATAATTCATTGTACAATAACAACCGAAATATCAAATTCAATCGTCAAATTTAAAATAATCACTCGAAGTGTTAGATCGACTCCAACAAATCAAAACCGGGATGGCCAACATTTATGACACGAATATGATAAACATTTAATATAAATGCCAATAAAAGCACAAACAGGTAAGGAAAGAATCCGCGTACCTGAACATGGATATCGCAATACATAGTCACATTTATAATGGAGGTAAATGTACCTATCACACATTTCAAGTTTCCTCATAATACTGGTGGAATCAAATAAGAGATACCACTTACATACAGGAAGGTACGAGTATACTGAAATACATTTGTCGTATTGGTATACACAAGTACTACATAATTTGAAGTACTTGTACTTCAAATTACGAAATACAGGTACTATTGGTAGACAAGTACCTCTTGGTACACAAGTACTTTTATACATTAAATGCAACACTAAATTTTGTGGAGGGTAACTTTGATTTATTCATGAAAGCAGGACAATGAGGGCCGGTTACCCAAAGGCGTCGTATTTCGAAGTGGCAGAGCTCTAAACGGATTTATAGGTAAGTAGATAAAAACTGTAGAGATCTGTTGGGCATTTCCAGAGGGTATAAACTATTTAAAGCCGAAAACAATATCACGATTCCAATTAAAAAAAAGAGAGGGTTATCACTTTTTAAGGTCAAACAAGGAGGAACCAAAACTTACAGAGCAGTGACACCTACATTTCATGACTTGAAATAAAGTGATCAAGAATTACATGCCCTTTTTTGGGTCGTTCCATCCTTTTACATTATTCATCGGCCAGGATTTGGTTCCAATGGACTTTCACATTTATATATGTTGGTACCACATCGAGAAGGTATTTTAAGAATTACTAAGGTCCTAAAGAAACCAAATGGGACTGTGGGACTACAGAAATACATAAAGCCTTGAAATATGAACAAAATTAAGGGCATATACATTATACAATTCAGGCTTTGTACCACAGGTGTGCCTGTCTCTTCTACCCGGTAGATCGGCATGGATAACTCTGAGCCTTGTCATTGGTCTCATTCGAGTCAGCCCTAAAAGCTGTTGAAACCAACCTAGAAGAGAAGGCGGTGGTTACATAACTTAATCGTGGGTACTAGTAAATGGAGTAGTATGCATGGATCCTACTCCAGGCTACTAGCACTTGCCAGACAACAGTGTAAACAGCCAAATAATAGTAGTTTAGAGAGCGACAGGACTCAAAGAAGACCCTTAAAGTAGGGCTACATAATCTGTTGCTATATGACACAGCATATCTTACCCATACCTATCATATTCAATCTCTTCAACACAATTCACACAATGATGCGATCGACAAACACAAAATGCAGAATGACACATATGAATGTTGTCAACATTAAATTAATATGGTAGAACAAAACACAGAGGAGTTGAACGCATTATCAACAAAGCAACACTTATTTTTTCAATACATTCCATGAGAAATAGGCAACTCCGCGTTGTAGAAAAAAAATTCTGCTTTAACAAAAAGTGTCGTCACCCTAACTGCAAACTGGTTATATGATTAAAACACTAAAATGCAGAGTCCGTAAGTTAAAATAAAAGCAACACGTATGCTGGAATGATGGCATGAATGAATAAAAGCACCAACAGATACTGTGAAGCAGATAAGATGAATGATATTTTTTGTAATATTACTAGGGTAGGTATAATGGAAACCAAAATTATACAGAACCCTACAAATCAATAATAAAACAGTTTTGATTCATTATCAATACTCTCTAGGTACATCTGTAACTTACCTTTCCAGTCATAAATGAGAGAAAAACATGTCCCAGACACGATATCTACCACTTACTACTGTAATTCATTGGAAGGTCCTAAATTTAGAACATAGAAAGCAGCTTTTCGGCAACCCCCAAATAGTAAATAGTTTGAGCAATACCGAACAGCGGGGCAATGACGATCATCCGGCAAGCACCTCCTTTGAAGAACGCGGTCGGTCCTTCGTTTTTGAGAGTTTTACTGAAACAAGGCGCAAAATCAAGTAATACGTGACAAGTCATACCACGCATTATAATAAATTCATCTGTGGTTAAACACGTTGGAAGTGAAAGGGACAGATCTGGGCAACCACTTCCCAGTGGCGAAGAGGTGGAATGTGTCGCGCACATCTTACGTTTCACCTCAAAACCGTATCTCTGCGTTATCATTCCTCCATGAAACATTTCAAGCTTGTTTAGTATAACCTGACAACCACTAGAATGTGCTCCGTTCTCGGTTTCATGTTTTCTAAGTCCTATTCCAGGCACTTTCTTTCAAACATCCCTTCTTGGGTTAATCCAAGCTTCAAAGGTCAGTTTTTCTTCTTGTTACTCCATTGTTCGTGGTTATTGTTATTTTGTGTTGTCAATCAACATTCCTTGGACGACTTCTTCATTCACAACTTTAAGTGAGGAGTCTTTTTTTTTTTTAATTATTCATAATACACCTATGTATGAATAATACACCTATGTATTCGCTCAGTAAAAAATTGTTATAACACCCCCTCAAATTTTTTTCTTTTACGTTTCAAGGTGCGTAGATTCCAAAAATGCAATGTGCGTCCACCATCCACTGTATCATGCATATCTACTTCATTTTCGGTCTAAAAAAATTCGCTCTTTCACACACATGCTCCATTTGGGCCCTAGTTGTGTCCTGAAACTTTGCAGCCCGACCGGAATATACCCAGGGGTGTTATGGGTGAAAAAAGGGTGTAAAAATGGATTTTTTTGGTGTTTTAGTAAAATGAGCTTTTGAGGTGTTTTTCCATGTTTTTTTAGGAAATGTTCCATGTTTTTTGGGAAATTGTCTGAAATCACCATCAATTTGTATAATAACATTAGAAATAGTGTAAACAGATGAATCAATACAATTAAATGGCACTATCAATGATCAAAGATAATTCGAAGAAAAAAAGGAAGCGCAATTCGCGTTTTTGGGGGCCAAAATTGGTAGAAACCATCAGAAATAGCAATTTCAATTATGGCGAATGAAAGAAACAATAAATTAACAGCCAAAACTTCTGTACGTATGTCCAGTCGAATAATAAACCCATGTGGCAAGGACTTTGCAGCGTTTTTGACTGGGATTCGAGCCGGAGACCTCAGAACAGGTGGCAGGGAGTCCAGGTAGTGCGGTTAGCCTTTCTTGACGTACGTTATTGGTGGAATGTCCAGATCTGGGCATTTTCCAGAAATCTATTAATTCCGGGTAAAAATCGATTTAGGACATTGTACTTGTACATTACTAATCGTAAAAACGCTGCAAAGTCCTTGTCACATGGGTTTATTATTCTACTGGACTTACTTACAGAAATTGTGACTGTTCACATATTGTTTCTTTCATGTGCAATAATTGAAATAGCTATTTTTGTTGGTTTCCACTAATTTTGTCCCTCAAAACCTCGAATTAGGCTCCTACTTTTGACAAATTATCTTTGATCATTGATAGTGTCATTTAACTGTCTTGATTCACCTGCTGATACAACTTCTAGCGCTGTCATACAAATTTATGATGATTTTTGACAATTTCTGAGGTTTTTGACTCATAAAAAATTAATTTTGGGTACTGAAACTTCGTTAAAACCTCTATTTCGGTTGTTTTTCGTAGAGAATAGGGGTGAAATTTGGATTTTTGGGTCAAAAGTTGGTGCTAAGGGCTAAAATCAATATTAATTCACTTGACATTGAGTGGGATGTTGATTGACGACGGAGGGACTACTTCGATGATAAAAATATTTTTCTCAAAAAAGAGTGGGTCAAATTTTTGACATTCTAAGGGTCAACAATCGGTAAAAATGGCTAAACTTACGAAACAAATTATATAATTTTACGAAAAGTGGTCTCGCATTGGCTTCTCCCTATATGATCTTTTTACACAATAGCACGAATAGTTCTTTGAAAATTCGCTGATATAGTCATGCTAAATGACGAACTTTTTAAATACACGTTGCGAGAGTCAATGCAAGAAAAGCTTTGCCCAGGTTATTACTCATAATCACGAAAATAACCTACGGCAACTTGCTGAAGTGAAATTGCATGAAGCGATGTTTGACAAACTCAGGTATGAGCATTCCTCAATTCGACTTATCGGACACATGGAATGCGTGTTAAAGCATGGATGCTGCATAAAATCTCCAGATTCTTTGCAGGTACTGCCCTATCTGGCTGAAGGTTACTGCATGCAAAACGCTTCTGCCATGTTGACGTTCGAAATGTTTATTTTAACTTGTTTGGTCAACTGCGCGTTGAATTGATCTTGTTGTGTTTTATCAAAAAATGTTGTATAATTCTATTTAAGAAGGAATAAACAAAAGAGATTTGTTTAGCGTAGAGCTGACAAAATCAACTGGTAATAAATAAATAAAAACTTTCTAAATCCGGGCTTTATTTCGAAGTAATATGAAATGAGGAGTACCCATGACTTCTGTTCCATCTAAGAATTTTGAGACCAACCGCATTCTCGTACTATGAATAGTTCTTTATTGTATGAGCTTTCAAAGTCTCGGCAATAAGTGACGTCATGCTGGGCAAGGTAGCCCCACCCACGCGGGAGGGGTGCAATGACGTCACTGACTGCCGAAATTTTGAAAGCTCATAGAAAAAGAATTGTTCATCGTAGGAGAGTGCGGGTGGTCTCAAAATTCTTGGAATAGAACCTACTTTCATTTAAAAAATGGGGAAGTACGAGTAATACAAACAGAAGTCATGGGTATTCCTCATTACGATTGATTCATGTATTGCCATCGAAGATGGATTACTACGCAAAATTTAAGCTCAACTGAACAGCGGGAAGTGGGCGAAAAATCGATTTCAAGATTTGACGGCCGCTGACAGAGCGACTTAAATGTAATTTTAAAAAAAATGATGGGGGAAGATTTGGAGGAGGTTATAGCTGGTAGATTCCTGCTCCCTAGTGTCGTGTTGACACCTTGGCGACAAATTAATCACCTCTCCATATAAATCAGGCTTAACGCCGACTGAATATTTCCGACGAAGCAGTTTACTGTAGCTCACATGAAAGTGTCGGTGATTCCGCTAAATTTGGGTTTCTCGTCAGTTTTTGTGATGGCTTGCAATCTCGTTTTGACGACATCAAGCGGGTTGACCACTAGAGCAGAGATGGAACCTGAAGCGCACCCGGAGAGGAAAGACCAATAGAACACAGCTTCATCTGGAACGAGAAATGAACAATTCATGAATAAATATACCTGCCTACATACTAAATGGAAAATAATATGAAAACCACGCTGGTAGCAATGAAAACCCACAACTAAAATTGCATTACGATCGAGGCATTTTTCTGGAGGAAAGTGAGTTGCGAATAACCGCTAAACTCAAGCTAGGTTCACATGGAGGGCAATTCTGGATGGCAGTCCAGCAAGGCAAGTCGTTCTGCAATGCTATTTGGCAAAGCAAAATGGATTATTACAACGCAATGTCATGGATAATATATCAAAATCTCCAGATATTTTCCGCTGTCAGATCTGTTATCGTATCAGCGCAGAGGTTACTGCACACACCTCTCGTTTGGTTGTCCAGCCATATTGGAATTCGACATTCCTGGTTGGTTTTGCCGGTAAGATTTCCGGTTATGATTCCGCTGCCATGTGAACGCCTCTGTGGCAAAAATTCGGCAAACGCGTTGCCGTCCCGAGTTGCCGTCCGGAATAGCCCCTCATGTGAAACTAGCTTCAGTAGAGCACTACAGCCAGAGAAGGGAGGTGAGTTGTTCGTTAACTGTTTATTCCATTATTTTATAGGTCAGTTATCATTCTTCCGGTTGCGAGGGAGACTGGCAGTGACATCATGATGGGAAGTCTTACTGACTGATCTTGATGCTTAGTTTCCTGGATAACATCACTTTACCCCCTTTTTTCCCAAAACTCATGGACGCTCACAACGACTTTTTTAAATGTTACATTATTAATAATCGTTGTAGAAGCAACACACATCATACCTAATTGTGTACTTGGAAGAATGCTCAGAGAATTTCAGGACTACCTACCAGGTTTGTTTAGATGATTGCTCACAGAAAATAATAAATACCTTATGTAGCTAAGTTGGATTAACCCATTGAATGACTGCTAAACATGCTTGATTTCCGACCGGCTGAATGGTCATGCTTGATTGGTGGAACAAACAACAAAGTGCATTTTAATCCATAAAAAAACATAAATTCGCTAGATTAATTTTGTGCTGCGGACTAATGTTAATTTTCAACGAGATTTACTACAGTAAGAACGTATCCAACAATAACAATCGTTCATTTCATTTGGTTAAATACAAACGACTTTGAGTAACGTGAGGGCATGTTAAAGGTTGTGATCAAACTGCGTCTTTTCTAGACTATCTACTTAGACAACATTTAGATGTAGGATTATTGATTGAAGAACCTCCACAGGTAAACACGATCTGCAGCAACTACAAGAAATGAATGAGTTCGTCCCAGACTACAGAGGCGTGGTGGGGGCAAACGGACATAATATACACTGTTACTTTATTCACATTCATGGGTAGTCAGTACAGTCTTACCTGGACTTAGGAACCTTTCAGTTTACGGTTCAACTGGATTATCTTTACCCAACCCCTACACAGATGCCAGTAACAACACCTAGCAAAAGTACACAAATGAATCAAGCGCTATTTTTTCAGAACTGATATGAAGGAGTAACAGTGGGAGGGTTGGTCAAGAAGGAAGATGAACTAGGTACTGGAAAGTTCAAATGCAAAGAGTATGCAATCATTCAACTCAGACTGTTCCTCAGTTGTATCTACACGAAATACTAACCAAATGAAAAACACTCATCATCCACGGTGCACCCTTCAACCCTCCTCTAGACACGTCCGATACTAGTGAAGTTACGAGTATTCAAATGAGGAATGGACGCGCTTTTTGGTTTATTATTCTGTGAATAATACACATATGTATTCACTCAGCAAAAAATCGTTATAACACCCCTTCAAAATATTTTCTTTTACGTTTCAAGGTGCGCAGATTAAGAAAATACAATGTCCGTCCGTCGTTCGCCATAAGCCGTATCACCCATACCGGCTTCTTCGCTTCGCGTCTAAAGAAATTCCTTTTCTAGACCTGGAGCCTGTGTACGAGAGAACGCACACATGCTCCATCTGGGCCAAAGTTGTGTCCCAAAACTTTGCAGGCCGACTGGAATATACCCAAGGGTGTTAGCAACAAATGGGGGTAAAAATAAGGGTTTTCGAGGGATTTTTGAAGTTTTGGTGAACATGAGGTTGTGAGGTCTCGTTTCCCATGTTTTTTAGGGCGAGAAGACCGAATATTAAGTCGATTTTGATCGAAGAGAGAAGAATTGAGGTTGTAACGAAGATTAAGCTCCCGAAATTGATTTTTTATGAGTCAAAAATCTGGGAAATTGTCTGAAATCACCATAAATTTGTATAACACTAGAAGTAGTATTACCAGGTGAATCAAGAAAATTAAACGGTACTATCAATGATCAAAGATAATCTGTAAAAAAATGCCGAGCCTAATTCGTGTTTTTGGGGGCCAAAATTAGTGGAAATCATCAAAAATAACTATTTCAATTGTTGCACATGAAAGAAACAACAAATGAACAGCCAAGATTTCTGTGAGTATGTCCAGTAACATGGGAATCGACTGAGAGGGATACACGTACCAGACGTCACGCGTTTTTATTTAAGCGTATTCCCGCCGAACTACTTGGACTTGGAAGCTGAAAATTAAGATACAGGGGTTTTCGAGTGATGAGTCCGATGCTGAGGTCAAAGCAGCAAATTCCGACCCACGTGTACATCCCTAATTGAATATTCGATAGGTACTACTCAAATATTGATTTGTACTTGTGAGTGCCTACTCACAAAAAATACTCGCAAGATAAATCAGGAAGATCTAAATGCTACCGAAACACTCAGCACCCACTGCATTGTTTTGTGCCTTTGGTTCCTTCTGATTATAATAATTTATTAGCTAGCAAGTAAATCGATACTACTTTGTGAGTACCTACTAGAAAAATTGCTCTTAAAAAGGACGCAGGAATCAATAAATGATGACAATCATGGAAATTAGCGAAAAAATGAAACTCTTGAAAGTAATTAAGTTCAATGTAAAACAGTGTAGGTAGGTATGCGAAAAAAGTACTTGCTAACGTGAACTGAAAAATACAAATGAAAATAAAAACAGCAAACTAAGAGGTTTTAGTAGTAGCATTCCTTCTCAATTCATTGACGAGTTTATGCTATAGTGGACACTGGTGGTGGTAGACTTGAAAGTATCAGCATAGCAGTTTTATTGCCCATAGGGCTTACCCTGGTGCAATGGGACTGGTAGTACCACAGAGCGATTGGAGGGGAATGGAGTTTGGAGTAAGAATTTATGGATTTCCCAGTGAGCTGCTCAGAAGTAACGTCAAAAATACTTCGGGGAACATGTTGGGGATCAAAATAAATTCAAGTGTACTTCATCAACCTTGCTTCATGAGTAGTGCCTGATACCAACCCAACTATCCATACCATTACTCACACGAGTCAGAAGTATTGATGGTAGAAATACTTGGTAGGTATCAAAAGAAATATTGGCTACTTCACTAATATCAATCGGAATTGGACGACTCTACCCTCCCCTATCCACTGTATTAGATAGATTACTATTTCATTTTGGTCAAAATTGAAGACAACAGTTATGTGGACAATGACAGTTGGAAGGGGGAGGGATAGTAATAGTATCATTGTTAGCCGACCTCTCCATTTATATTTATACATAATTATAGTAAAATAATTCAGCAGGAGACTCCACGATTTTAACCAACTTCAAAGATGCATGTTTTAATTTTGGACTGACTGTATAACATCCACGATGCACCAGGGGCCCGTTCCTAAACACTCACTCTTCACTCTTCAAATCCATACTCTGCACTTTGCACTAAAAAACGCTCTTGATTTGAAGAGGAACAGTGAAGTGCAAAGTGCAGAATTCCAGAGTTTTACCCTGTTTTGAATAGTTCCGTTCCTAAAGGTTATCTTTCGCAAAGTGCAAAGTGAAGAGTCTACGTTTCAAATGAAGAGTTCACAACATTTTTGTGCAGAGTCCCAAATGACTGTGCAGTAGAATGACATAAACATACTTTTCAAATCAGTTTTTATTTCTTCGTTAAATTCAGTGTTTGGCAGTACCAATAAACAGGAGAGAATTGAATCTTTCGATTAGATCTACCTACAGGCGGTCCAGTTAGCGTGACGGCAAGCGAAATTAGGTACACAGCGGCCATCGGAATACTCGACATTGGGGGGGGGGGGGGGGATAAGGTTAGGAAAGCGAAAGGCTGTTGTTATTTGTGGATAAAATGTGAAAACCTACCAATTTTTTTTTGTTTTACGGAAATTTTCCGATACTTATCATCAGAGAATGACGATGAGGATGTTGAACGTGCTCGACCGTCCGTCGGCTGCATTCATTGAGCGCGAATTAATTTCGTCACCAGTGACACAAGTTTCAGGGAGACGTTTCGCCCTAACCAATTCCCAAGTAAGTTAATATATAGAAAGACGGAGACTTGATGAAACCTGACTCGGAATAAAATGATCGGAACATCGAACGGTAAACTGTAACAGTAATTGGAGATTACTCCACAAAACGAAGGTTACTCTTCGTTTCGAGTAGAACTACAGAGTGGGAACGCGAAGCCTTTAGGAACAGAAAGTTCTCCTACTTTTCATAATTCGCAAACTGAAGAGTACAAATGACTTGCAAAGGGAAAAGTCTAGGGATGGGCCCTAGTTCTCACATTTTCTCGGCAAACTAGCGATAACATTTTCTGAGATAGCGTTCTCCTTCTTCTTTTCAATGATCGAAGTCACATTCTGAGTTCATTTCCAATTATTTGTATAGCTTTTTATAACTACTGGCAGCCAGGCCAGGCCTCTCGGCGGGGCTCCTTCATGTAAAATTAACGTTTCGGTTCCATCCCATATCTAGAACGAGAATTCGAGTAAAATATGCTTGCAATTTGGGGTATCTCACCTGAGTCCTTTTTTCTGGGACCAAGGCTGTTCAGCCTAGCGAACATGGGAAAGTAAACCACAGAGAAGGAAACGTCCCTTAACATAGTAGCTCCAATTCCTTTGTATAGCCCAAAAATTCCTTTTGCCTTGACAAGATCTAGAGCTAGAGAGGTGGCGGATACTTTGGGAATGACTTTCCCTTCTGAAAAAAAGGAAGATTGGGCAAATTTGAAGTTTATGTAGGTTCCAATAAAACATTGAATGGAATTAGAACAACAAAAGGAGAAGTAACTACCTTGCTTTGCAAGGGCAGCCACTCGCCCAGCATCTTGCATCTGGATTTTAAGAAGTTCCATAGGGGTAGTGATGATAATTTGGCAGAAACCAGCCAAACCTCCAGCAGCCATTTCCCTAGTAAGAGGTAGCTGCCTAAAAATACGAATCCCGTGTTTTACCACCAGTTAATTAACCATCTGTACTAAGCTCTCTCAAATAATAATACAGTACTAAACTTTCACTCATGTTTCAATTTCTCTAGAACAATAATAGTCACATCCGACTTACCCAGAATGGCCTTTGCCGAGATGATGCCTGAAGAAGTCGTTGGCAGCTAGCTTGATTGCTTTTTCCGGAGTGATCAATAAGATATTGACGCCAGAACCTACAGAATAACATTTTGGAGTTAATACTACAGGAAGATCAAGAACTTTATTTAGCCAAAACCGTTTGGCGCCACATTATAATTTTTTATAGATAATTCTTAAATGCGGAGGTCTCATGATGTCATTATTTTACGGATCTTGCCAATCACATTTGAAACATCTATTTTCCAAGTTCATACCTCTGTACATTCCAAAGTAGCCTTCAGCTTTGTATGTTTTCCGGAAGCAGTCGAGCCTGCAAAACGAACTTCAGTTAATTTCAAGAGAAGGTTAAATGGGAGTTTTCACCAGTGGGAGGGAGGGACCAAACGATATCTCAAACGAAAAACACTGAAATTTCATAACAACGGCGTTTTCAAATATCTCGAATAAATGATCAAATAACTCACATCGAACTGTACATTTTCTCTCCTTTGGGACCAACTGGCTGGTTTTGTAACCTAGTTTTGACGAGATCCAGAGGGAAAACCACGGATACACCAATGATTCCGGCGATTCCTCCATTTATGATTTTCGGGAGTAATCTAAACATGATCGACAACAGTGTTTAAAATTATTACAAAATAATAAACTAATGATTCTAACAGTTAAAAATAAATAAAAACACCACAAACAACTAACAATTCAAATAATACAGTCAACGGATTGTAAGAATAAACCACACAATGGGGAATTTTCGTAAACATATACATATATATATTCAGAACTCTTGGAAAGATGGTAGTTTGAAGCCCGCTTTTTAAAAATGAGTGACTAAAAGTAAAAATGTGGCAAAAAATGACGTATGAGGTCTACTGACATGAGATTGGCTGTTGACCCAAGGAAGCGGAGCAAAGCCTCGGAAGCGATTGTCCTCAACGCTGCCAACAACCCAACAATAGAAATTGCAAACCATTGTGGCCACCTTCAAGAATCTTTGCCATGACCTTTCCCTCGGTTTGATTTTGAGGACGTGTTTTGTTAAGTTATTTATAAATTTTTAGTTCCATCCACCTGTCCACTGCGGTTCTGTACTTCATTTAAAGTGATGCACTAGCGCTTTAAGCAGGATTTGAGTTGAACTACTTGGCAATTTACCTCATACATCATTCCTGGTGGGAACTCAGAAATTCAAAATTCACACTAGTGTTCTGCCTAGAATTTCCAACATAAATATCTCATTATGTGGTCAATAAGTGTTTTCTGTTACTGAACAAACTTTGACTGACAAAATTGGAATTTATAACCCACGAATATTGCCCATTCTGACAATGAGGAGTACCGAATACTTTATACTTACCTTCCCTTTACTTTGTTGACTGAGATGAGTACCGAATTTGGGTTTTCACCAGACGTTCGCAGTTACTTTATCAAAAAATCGTAGATTTTATCACAGCACTTGATGCCGGGTCATCCATGTTCACTTGGCTGGCTCAAGTTTATTATCAAGTTTATTATTATCTTTCAGGGTGTTGTAACAAGTGGATATCAATCAAAATACTCTTAGTATAAAATAAGTTGAACGAAGAAAAGTTATTAGAACCAGTTGAAAGTAATGTTACGGTCAACATCCTAACTATCGTGTGGAGGAAGTAAGTATACAATAAATTTGACATCATTGGATTCCAATAGATAATTTAAGAAACTGTAAATAGTTGTTATTCCTCCCGACTAATTGGAATTTTCTCATCTATCAACAGCGCAAAAAACGTATCAACGAAAAGCCAGTCGCTTTCAGACCCATGGATGCTCCTCATGGTCATAGAAGATATACATGGATGTTATACATTCAAAAATCCATGAAATTATGTGAACTTACGCAAATTGTTTTTTTGCAGGAGTTTCTTGAAGAGCCGCCCTGAAAATAAACCGTAACAAATAATGCATATTATTGGCAGTTACAACAAACCAACACATGAAGAAAATCAATTCATGACAAACTGGACTGTTCCGAGGAACAATCAAGTTGACACAGTCCCAATCACTGATGCATTTATTGATTGAAGAGTTTTTGTGTTCAGTTATGTTGTTATTCGGAATTGATACAGTTATTCCTTGTATAAACAGTGAGGGTAGCACAAGAAGTAACTGCGGTGCCCCGGAGTAAGCTCTGGATCAACATAGCTGTTTGGAGGGAGGGGGTTCCATGCGGGTGACAGAGCTTTCTCATCTCACTCCGACAGATGGGCTTAGGCTCTAGCGACTCTATCCGAGTTGCCCTCTGCTCTAGGGCAACTTAAACCCTTGAGTGTTTGTACATCCTGATACACCAAACACTGCCCCATAAGCCCCTGCTCCATGCTAATTCAGTTCACCCTGCGATCTGAACTTGCTCAAAGCTTTGTTCAAGCCAAATAAGTTCAGAGGATGAAAAAAAGCAGGGGTAGAGCAGGTGCAGCTCCGGATCAGTTGGGTTCATGGAACAACTTGAACGGCTGTGGGAAAACCTTTGGAGCGGAGTGCACTCAATGAAAAAAGTCCTCTGCTGGAAGAAGCGAGGCCCTTTTGGATCCAGTTCTTAGGCCAGCTTGAACACAGATTCATCTGCCCTGGAGATGACTGATCACACTGATCGCCCTGATAGCACATGTGTGGACTGCTCCGAACAAAAACCGAGGGACAGCTTGAACGATTTCCCTCCGAACGCCGCAACATTCACAGCGGATCCGGAGTAAACCACGGCCAGCTCTCGTGGGTGTGTGCCAATCTCAGAAATTGCAGAAATGGCTGGTGGGAAACACAGGACTCTAGTCAGTACTGGTGCAGTCCCTCAGAGCTTGTTCAGAGCAACCCGGGCAAGCGCAGTAAGAGTGAGGCAAAGATCCATTGTTCATACAGACCCAGGGTGAGCTTCGAGCCAAGTGGTCCAGTGTTCGTGCTGGCCACGGGGCTTCCTCCAAGCTGCTCGGAGCAAGCCGTCCCGTACCCCTTGAGAAGACCAGGGGCAGCTGAGCATTGCTCTTCCACGCATGCACCCTCGACCCGTTCGAACTGCCCGTGCTCCTAACAAGCTCCAGGCTCACCCTCCTCCGAGCGAGCGTGTTCAGAGCTCACCTACACCAAGCAAGTTCGGTTCAAGTGAAAACTGAACTTGCTCGGAGCTAGCCCCAAGGGGACAGCACGAACAAAACTTGTATGACGTGGCCACCACTTACGCCCTCTAACTCACTTCTACCCTCCACTCCACAAGGGGTGACCACACATCTGTGGCAACCTATTCCCTCGAGTATTCGTATTGTTTGTCTGTGTCGCCTAATTCCGAAGCCAACTTGATACATGTAGGCAGTCCTACAAGTTTCAGTGCTCCTACCGAGAATTGATAAAGCTTTTTGTACGTACATATTCCTAAGAAGTCGCGAAAAAAGGAAAAATAAAAACAGGATGACTGGTGCTCTCGAAACGATAAATCATCCTAAATTCATGTTCCCATATTAGCGTACCTGCGTATTGAAATAGGAATGGGGATAAGGCGATGCAATACTCCAAACGAAGAGATGTCACCGGTCGACTAGCAACATGAAAGGTGTCAAATGAGAAGAGTAGCGTAGGAAGTTGGTAGGTAAACCAGATAAGTAAACCACACAGAGCCCATTCAGAATAAATATTTTGCAAACACATTAAAGATGAACTGAAACGGTACCTGGCAGGTAAATACGGCTAAACAAATAATCGCTGAATATAAGGACTGCTCCTACTCATAAAAGTAGGAAGGTAAATCGATAACTACTTACATTTTTCGCTTCGACTAAGGTTTGTGCGATGTCGGGATTTCTGATAGTTCGCTTTCTAAAAATAGTTAACAGACTAAAAGGCGAAGAATAGAGTAAGGGAATCAGAATCTGCCATGGGACATGAGACCAAACAAAAAGGCGAACGGCGAACCCCCAGAGAAATTTGGAGTTGGTGGACGTCTAATCTTCTTCGCTTTTTTATTTGTGATAACGATGAAGTGAGGGGATTGGAGAAGGGGTCCCGCCCGGTCAGCTGTCTGCGGGCGCCGGCGCGCGTCATCTTTTAGAATTTGGATCGAATCAGTGCACGTTGCACAACCTAATATGCGAGGACCAAGACCTTCTGACAGCTGTGTCAAAGATTATCATGATTGTTACTTGGCAAAGAGAAAGTTGAAAACTCACTCTTGTTTAGGAAGGTACATAAATATCTAGAATAAAGTGGTTTCCTTCTTCCATGAATTGATTTTTCTCAGTCACTAATAGTAAGTACCTACACTAGTACCTCTGGTATTACCAAAATCGGTATCAGTGTCCTACGTATCTACTAGAGGCATAACCCACCTACCATAATTGTAATTCAAGGTACCTAGTACTTACGTATAGGGTGTAGTAGTACGTAGTACCTACCCACTAGTGGGTACCTACTATTTGTGTTTAGATTTTAAAAACGCTGCTAAGTCCTTGTCATATGGGTTTATTATTCTATTGGACATACCTACAGAAACGTTGCCCACAGCTAGTGCCCATATGGAGATGTGTGCGAAAGAACGAATTTTTTAGACCAAAAATGAGGCCGGTACACCGTACACGTGATACGGCGGGCGGACATTGCATTTTTGGAATCTACGCACCTTGAAACGGAAAAGAAAGAAGTTTGAGAAGTGTTATAAAAATTTTTTGCTGAGCGAATACATAGGTGTATTATTCACGGAATAATAAACCAAAATGCTACACAGGTACAGAGGGGATTAAGTAAATTAAAAAATTATACCATTCAAAAATACTTTAAGTCCCCTAAGTACTCATATTTTTTACAATAATACCTAGTATAGGTACCTACCTAATTTTCAAACGCCCGTGAGGCTCTTACTTAGACTCGAGCAACATTTCTATGTGCGTTAGGTATGTATGTATGTATGTACCGCGAAAAGCGACCCGGAACCGTTGTCCTTGGGTATCCAGAATTTTCTGTAGTTTTTGGTGTATCGACGACGCCGGAAGTGGCGCCCCAAGACCCAAAACCCAGGTAATAGTGGGATCTTACGACTTCAAATTTTCAGGATTCTACTGTCAGGTACAAAGACGGTGCGGAGCCAGTTAGCAGCGCCACAAAATCCAAAAACAGCTAACTTGCGGGAGGTATGTAGACGTAGTGTTTGTTCTTCTGGAAATACGTGTGAGGCCACTGGTCAGCGGGGCTCACTAGTTTTTAATAATACCATATTTTTAAAAAGACCTAGTAGTAAGATCTAGATTTTGTTTCCAAAATACGAACAAACCTCCCGTACCATGCTCTGGAAATATTGAAGTGACTATAGTACTTATATGATGTTTTTTTTAATTATTTATTTTTTTTTTTTAACCGGTTGACCATAAACCGAAGTAGGTACCTTCCTAGCGGATAAACAAAAATAAGTTTATGACAAAATTAAGAGGGGGGGGGGGGGGGGTAAACGATGCGGAGAAGAATAAATTGAAGAGAACAAAGAACCACAATAAGAACCACATAGTAAGCAGGTACATAAAAAACCACAGTCATGCAGCATGGCTATAAGAGCGAATTTTCGAAGTTTTCGGCATCTTCCTCCTCCGCCTAAAATTTTCTGAAAATTAATTTTCGGCCAATGTTTTCCCAACTTGATACCACACAAAATTAAAACAGGAGTAGTTTTACGCAAAGTAAAATTTGGGGTGGAAGGAGGGGGAGGGGGAAATCAAAAATGTTTTGAATACCAGAAGAGTAGGTATTGGGTACGTAACAAATTTTTTGTTCCATTTTTTGCCGAGTAACACCTCGGTTTGTAGATTTTCCAACGCTGAACACGATGGTGAAGTCAGAATTGCGATATCCCATTCCGTTATCAGATCAGAGCAGACGAACCAGGAAGAACATCTCAAGAAATAACCACGTTCCTTCATCTTCAAAGTGCTCCAGTTTGAGAATGGAATGAGATATTGCAATTCTGATTTCACCATCGTGTTCAGCGTACAAAAACCTTTAAAATGAGGTGTCACTTGTCAGACTTTTTCATTTTGGGAATTTATGGGTAATTTCCCCCCCCCTAAAACTCCCCAAAACTCCCCCTTAGGGTGACCCGATTCTGCCCATCTTCGAACTTAGCCTGTCGATTGCCAAGACAGATTTTTCGTGCAAATTTGAACTTTTTATCTCAATTCTTTCGAGAGTTATCGTCTGGAATGACACATACATATATAAATATATATATAAATATATATATATATATATACATATAATTTTTGGTGTCTTTCGGCAGGGAATTCAGGATGGTCTGAAACGGATTTTGGTATAAAAATCTTTCGGAAATTCGAGTTTTAAAAATTTTGGACCGAGAACAATAGCTTCCTTTTCTTCGAAAATTCGCTAATAAGGAGTCTATAATAGATAGTAGGTAAATAGGTACACCTACTCACTTAATGACCACTTCGCCATTTGGCTCGGCCAAGTTCTTCAAACTTTACTTGAAACCTCTACAAAGATAAAGATTGTCTACTCCCGACTATTGCACGTGGGAGATTTTCTATTTTGGTTTATTATTTTCAATAGTTAAAATGAACCTTTGGAATCGGACCAAGTTTTTAACACCCCCCCCCCCCCCCCCCCCCGCAGGATTTTACGATTTTGTACACTTTTTTTTGCTCCATAAAATTGTGCATTACCTACAAAAAACATGATTAGGATTGCTTCAACACTGAACTGATTCGTAGGTAGATACATACCTACCTATTTCATCAACCCAAAAATTTTGAGTTAGCTACACGTGGTAATGATCATTTGTGATTTGATCTCCAGTCTTCACATGAAATTATCTGTTAACCTTCAAATTTGAAAAAAAAATTGAATTCACGCTAACTGAAAAACCTTACAATAACAGCACCCAACATGCCCAAAACTAGTAAGGACTCAGAAAAAAAAGGTAGTAAGACGGATGATTTTGAAGATGATAGATATCCGAGGTCCAGTCAATTTGAAACAGAGGAGTTCGATTTTTACTATAAATTCGCTAAAACCTTAGTTTTGAAACTGGTGGAAAAGAAAGACTGTGCATTGGGCGCGCAATGGTTGAAGCTACTGGCAGCCAACAGGGACTCGAAGGGCGCTGTCGTTGGAGTGAAGCTCTTGATTTTGTGCCTGAACCGGGGTTTCTTGTCGGCACCCTTCGACCAAGCGGCTCCGGATAATTTGTGCATGTTTGAACAAGAAGGTTTGGATGAAATGGATATTGCACATCTCTTTCTGACAGTGGGCAAAAGCAGAGATGAAGCTGCAGCGTCAAATCCACCGATAACGACTTCCTTGTCTTCGGATTTCTGCCAATATGTCGCAGTTCAGGAAATCCCAAGGTGAAGATACACAAGTTCCAAGTTTAAGTACAAAAATTCACTGATAGTTTTTTTCCTCCTGTGGTTCAGGTCGACTTTTGGGTCACTTACTGAATGTGTTTTCATTACTGAGACTGTGGTGATACCTAATGTATTTGTGGTAGGTAGGATGGTGTCTAATAAGTGGTCATCATAATAATATTACCTATAGGTAGGATAGAGTCTACATAAGTGGTCATCATAATAATATTACCTACCACCCTTCCACTAGCGCCCACTCCTTCCTGTAACCGAGTTTTGTGTAGGCTGGTTGCCACCATTTGTATTCAGGGGGCCTATTCACTATAAAATAGATAGTGGAAAGAGATTATCTATTTCGAAAATCTCCCGCGAGAGATAGTCTCCCCTGGGAGACAGTCTCTTCCAATGTCTCCCGGGTTCGTCTATTTTACTGAATAGCTCCAGAGACCTTGAGAAAGACATATGGATCCTAATACACGAAAATGCCATAGTATCCATGAAGTGCGAGATGTTTGTGCCTCTGGGAGTTCAATTCCTTAATAATGAATGCATTTCTTAAGGCCCTGTTACACGATCCGATCCTGTCAACTAGGGATGTGTAAGATCCGTTCAATTCCGGGAGTTAACTCCCACCAGTTCACTCTTTTCTGGGATCAGTTCTTTGGGATCCGTTCACCGTTCTTCAGTTCTTCACTCTCAAGTTTGACCCTCCAAAGCCCGTTCAGGTAGAAGGTAGGTGAAGGGAGGGTGATGTGAACGGTAAGGGGTGTAGGGAGGGGTGATGTGAACGGTAAGGGGCGTAGGGAGGGGTGAAGAGAACGTGAAGAGTGAAGAAGGGAAGGGAAGGAGTTGAACTTGATTCTGTTATTCCGTGGAGTTGATGAACTGGTCAGTCAACTCTCAGCTCAAGGGATAAGGGAAGAGAGGAAAGAACGGTAAGGGTTGAAGGGAAGGGCAGAAAGAGTGGAGCGGCGAGGGGAAGGGCAAAGGAGTTGAGAACAGGTGGTGACAAGGAGAAGGAGTGGGATCGGAGGAAGGTACGAGGAGTGAGGACGTCACAAGAGGGAGTTCATGAACTGGTGAACGGCAACTCTTTGGGAACCCGTTCAGTTGGGATACGTTCAACTGAAAGATCCGTTCAGTTCGGATCCGTTCAGTGCTGAACGCCACATCCCTACTGTCAACAGGATCGGAAGCTCGGCCCTTCCTTTCCTATTTCACACCCCCCCCCCCCCTTCCGACCCCAACGATCCCCATTTACACGCCCCTGTCGATCCTGTCCGATTAGTCTATTCTTCTTCCCACCCTTGATTGAGTGCCCACTCCCGCTTCATTGTCAACTTCGAACAATACTATGGCCCCTTCATTATCCAAAAGTCAAAAAGTTGGAATGGCAGTGTTGGTTTTGTCTTTGTGTGAGAACCCTCGAAAAAAGAAGAAGCTTTGGGCGAAACGGCTGTACCTTGAGCGCCCAAAATTCACCCGTTTTACCACCTTCATCGTCGCATCTACTTTTATCTGTTTATATATGTGAAGCAGACTCTTGTACGCTTCGTTTCGAGCTTCTTTGTTGAAGTATAGTGGGGATTGTTGGTCCCACAGGACCCTTTCCTCCCGGTATACCTCTATGAGGCATTCCAACACTTCCCGCTCCGTTGATCCCATCACTTTCTCACGTATTCAATTGTTTTCTTTTGTAGAAGGAGTTACCGGCTTTCGTGTCGGCTTATTACACTTGATATATTTAATTATACTAAGTATAATTAAACATTAACTCTTAATGTTTATCGTATATAATACGATAAATATTAAAGGAGTTACCGGCTTTCGTGTCGGCTTATTATACTCGATACATTTCATTATACTTAATATTTATCGTATAATAAACGATAAATATTAAGTATAATTAAATATATCAAGTATAATAAGCCGACACGAAAGCCGGTAACTCCTTCTACAAAAGAAAACAATTGAATACGTGACGAATACGAAAGCACAATTGAAACACATAGGTACCCGAGATACAAGTTGTTCTGCTGTGATAACCTATCACGAGAGCGTGAAAACAACCTCAAACGGACAAAACAAGTCCGATGATCATTTACACCACCCTTTCGCAGTGACGACAACAGGAAAGGGTAGTGGGGGCACCGGACGTCGGAAGGAATTTCCATCCGACCTTCCTGCCGCTTCCTAAGTAGGAGCCCCGCCCCCATCGAAAAGGAAACAAGCGTTCACACGCTCCTTTTGCTAGGATCGGGAGGGCGGAGCTTCCGATCCTGTTGACAGGATCGGATCGTGTAACAGGGCCTTTTAGCAATACCTATTCAATGGGTACCTTACCTACCTCAATCCATACTTGGACGTTTTTACTCACGAATCCGATAAAATTTTAAATGAAATTGAAAAAAGTCTCAATTATAAACAGAAAAAGCGAATTAGGGGGCTTGATGCTTGTATTATATCTACACCTAATGAACGGCCACTCTTAGGTAGGTAGATACCTGCCTCAACCCGTACTTGGACGTTTTTACTCATGAATCAATAATAATGTATATATTTTTAATTAAAATTGAAATGAAAAATTTAATCTTTATGAAATGAAAAACTTTATGATGAAAAACTTTATGAAATGAAAAAAATACACGATCAAAATTACCAATGTGGTTGCGGATGAAGGAGGATATTACACGATCACTGTGAAACAAACGAGAAATAGACTCCCTCTTTCGAGGGAAGACACCTAATTAGCTGTCTCCCTGAGAGAGTTCAAAAATGCCAAGATGGCCGCCAACTCTCTCTTTTAAAAGTTACTGAATAACCCTGTCATGGATACTATAAAAATCTATTTTGCCAAAAGAGAGAGTCGGACCTGAAAGAGATGTCTCTTTGGCATAGTGAATAGGCCCCCAGGTTTTCTCTCTGGGAAAGCAATCCCTGAATGCGGTAGACTGGAGGCTGAGTTAGCCTGTGAGAAGTGTGTTAGGTACACTCTACGAAGTAGGTACCTACTATATAATAAATTATATGCTGACAATATTCCGTCTCCTTCTGGGCAATAAGAAAATATTATTGGGCGATTAAGAAAAAATGTTCGGAATGGGCAATTTCACCTGTTTTCTTTTATTTTAAGTAAAAGATCTCGGCGAGTACTTTCCAAAAAGGTGCTACATGAGGGGTATTCGGTGATGGAAAGTGGGCGATAAACCAGAGTAAAGAAAGCGAAATAACGTCACAGGTAAAGTCAGCGCCATTCGATGACGCCATTTCTGTTTCTTTCTATCCATTTGCTACCCAAGCTACACGGGGTTTTGAGATGAAAAATGGCAACGGGGGGGATCACGGAAATTGCCCATTGAAGGCAATGTACATACTTATTTTAGCATGTTAGTTGTTAGTATGATGTCTAGGTAGGTACTCAAATTAGCTTCAATTCCTTGGGATGATTCATGACCAACACGAATTTGCTCGTGGATCAATCCACTAATCGGGGGGGGGGGGGGGGATCCCAATCGATCAAAAGATGACTGCTGGCTGGTTCTTACCCTTGCCTAAGTTTGCTATAGCTTTTTTCCAGCGCCGTGAACAGAACATTTACTAGTTCAGTGCGAGAACTGAAGTGGTAAGGATGAGTTCATAATTTTTTGGTTTATGATCTGAACCGCTGGAACGCCTGAACCTTCCTAATAAACGACTATAACAAAATGCAAGCAACAAAAAATTTTATTCGGGTGAGAAGACCAGATACATGAAACTTAAGAATGACTCCTAGAAAACCATAAGAAGCCATCCATGGACCAATACCGTCTTGACAACAATTTGAGAAGCGTGGAGTTTGTCCGCCCTGTCTTCTGTGTACTGGAATGAAGATCAGAAAACTGATGTTGGATACTCAGGAAAACAATGCGAACAGCCAGTCACGGATACTAAACAATCCAAGAATCACTAGCTTTGTTCGTGCAGTCCTTCAGAGCTTGTTCAGAGCAACCTGGACATGCGCAGTAAGGGTGAGGCAAAGATCCACTGTTCATGCAGACCCAGGGCGAGCTTCGAGCCAAGTGGTCCGGTGTTCGTGCTGGCCACGGGGCTTCCTCCGAGCTGCTCTGATGAGCAAGCCGTCCCGTGCCCCCCGAGAAGACCAGGGGCAGCTGAGCACTGCTCTTTCGCGCATGCACACTCGACCCATTTGAGCTTCCAGTACTCTAAACAAGCTCCAGGCTCACCCTGCTCCGAGCAAGCGTGTTCAGAGCTCACCTTACACAAAGCCAGTTTGGTTCAAGCGAAAACTGAACTTGCTCGGAGCTAGCCCCAAGGGGACAGCACGAACAAAGCTAATGCGAACGGCCAAACGCTTTTCTGACTGTCAGTCTGACTGGGTCAGATAACCGTCAGATGTTCAAAGGGAACAAATCTATTGTGGTTCAAAGAATAGAACAACCTATCAATAGTTTTCGAACAATTCATATTATTATATTAGCATACGCTAACAGATGATGAATTATTCTAACATAAAAGACATCTTAGCAGAAATTTAAGGTTCCCATGAAAACTATCAAAGTATCATCATAAAGTAGGTTACGCGTACCTGTTGTTTTATACTGGTGCTATAGGTACCCTGTTTTTAGGGTTTGATAATGGGTACAATAGTATTTTGTTGAATTGATACTGAACAGCTCCAAAGAGAAAAAAATAAACTTACATACTTTCTTCAATTGACAGGTTTGGTATACACTGTTATTTTGCAACATCGCCGGACAGCATTCACAAGTGGAGTTTGCCTAATGGAAGAAAAGTTATGGATGCAGATTCCGCTAATCCTTTGGCATGGGAAAAATGTATGGCAAAGATCAGCGCGTGCATGCCTAAAAAGAAGAAGTGTGTGTAATCTAAGGGACTGGCCTACCACAACAGTAGGTGGAATTACGCGGAATATTACAATGTCGTCTGTGATCCTTTCCACGGAGTTCTTCTATTCCCTTCATCAATCACGTGCTTAATGAATAACTTGGATGTAACAGGCAGGATGATTTGAAAGCTGAGCAGTCGGTAAATTAATAACGGGGAGGAGAGCTGTTAGGTACCTACCTACTGATGTCCTCACAAAACCCGTCATAGACCAAATATGTTGTTTGAACCCACAAGCTGATAAAATTGCACTTTCAACCCACTTCTGAAATATTAGGATAAGTACCCTTGTACGTACAAATATACCACTTGCACAAACACACAATTCAGGTTAGTCTAGACATCAGAACGAAGACACGAGTGAGTCGTTGTGTGACGTCAGAAGCTACCTACATCATGGATTGTGTTTATTGATTACGTCATACACTTACTGTTCCTATACTCAATCACCGTCGAAGGCATAAAAAAGAGAAAAAAACACATACTCAATCTACGTTTAGTGGTTAGACAAATAAATTCAATGAGTTTATTGCGCATTGTCTCAATAAAATATTTTATGAAAAGGTTTCTCCTTTCTCGTAGTTATTTGAGATTCCCACGAGTGAACTGTAAGGTGGTGTGAGCTGTTATTTGGTTTCAGAGGATTATTAGGATGTCAGCACATCCATCATTTTGAAATGCTATGTAATTTAAGAGGCAAGTATCTCTACTTGACCCACTAAAATCCAGTAAATTGTTGGCAAGTGGTTATTTTATGCGCGCTAAATACGATACAAACCAAATCGTTTCTAGCGCAACGCTCCACATATTTATCATTGGTCACGTTTAAGAGCTATGTTGTAACTAATTTAGAATGAGGCAAGTTCTTCAGAAGAATACCTTTCAGACACTCAAGCTGCGATAAGTACCTTGGAAGGTACGTGGAAAAATCTATAAAACGCCTGAAGAAGTCAAGAAGTGAAGACTGCTGAAATAATAGTAGCGGAATTCCTAAATCTAATGTAGGTAACAGAACGTCATATCTAGGGTAGGTAGCTGTGATATCAATATGGAAAATACCTATACCTACTTATACCTCTGTAAAAAGATGGTGTGAAGTAGAGCAATTCATTTACAAAATGTATTAGCGTAACAATAGGTATGTAGGTAGGTACCTAGCGGATACGTAATGCTGCTGATACGAACACTGCGAACAGTTCGACCTGCAGCATTTAATTACCAAATGAACGAATTTTTAAAGTAGACTCCAAATTACCTCAAAGGTAATCATAATTTCAAAATTTCTCATCAATAAGTAATTGCTTCACTTCAACCAAATTACATAACTGTCTAACTGGTCTGAATAGCATTCGTTCGGTTGGATCGATTAATAATTTGAATGGAAATATTAATCGTATCTACATTTCGTCCCTATTATTTATTTTTCTACTTTGCTCTATTTAGTTTAATATTTTCTTTTTACATGCCTATGTTTACTATTATTAACAATTTGTATTTTGACGAGGGACAACAGTCCTAGGCACAATAAAAGGCTTAATTTGTAATTTCACTAAATTACATCTAGGTGACGTTATAGCTCCAGTAATGTTGAACGTTGTTGATACTGACACTGGCCAATGATCGAGTTCAAATCTTTCTCATGTCTACAGTTCATATAGGTATTTTACTACCTACCTACCCCCTATTTGGGTTTTTATAATAAAATCAACTAAACGTATAACGTATTATTTGAAGCAATTGACCGCTATACACGGAAAGTTGAACACATTCTAGATTGTACGAATTTTCCTATTTGGGTGAATAAAGAGATCAAAGGTCTTGTATTTCAAAAGAAATGTGCCTAAAAAATGTCCAAACTTACCTACGCATACAGTACCTATCAGATGTTTTCAGAATTAAGAGCAAAAATAACTGAACTATCAGAGAAACGTTACGAGGAATATTTAGATAACACTGAGCCATGTGCTAAATCAGTTTGAACTAATTTCCCTAAACAGCTCATGTCATTCCGATAACTGTAAGTTATGACAATTCCACCAGCTATTCTGGCAAGGAGTCAGCTGATCTGTTTGCAGATTTCCAAATTTGTGTGATTATCGATAGTCATCTATAAACAATTCTTCTTACACACCTAATCAACCATCAGATATTAACATTTCAAATATCTCTCTTGACCGTGACGAAGTTCTTCAAGGCGTCGAGTCATTGGATGCCAATAAAGGTCCCGGACCCGACCTCATTCCATCCCTCCTTCTCAAGTCTTGTACACAACCACTTGCAAAACATCTACAATGGCTTTTCAACGCATAATTGTCTCTCGGAAAATTCTAATGTCAGACAATTCAGACCCGTGGTAACATATCAGCTGTCGATGAAATAACTCTTCTCTTCAAGAATGTAATTTCGACTGAGCAACATGGTTGAAACCTTTTGAAAATTCGACCCAGTTAGATGTGGTTCACACACTTTTCTAAAGCACTCGAAGTCCCCCCACGATTCTCTCCTGCGTTCCAGAAAACCTAGGTGTCCGTGGTTTCCGTCAAAGCTGGCTGACTACTTATCCAACTGTAACTTGATTGTTGAAGTCAACGGTTGTTTTTCGGAACCATTTATCCCAACTAGTGGTGTTCCTGAAGGATCCCACTTAGGACCTCGACTGTTTATTTTACACATAAATGATAAGTCCTGCGTAAATGATGACAACAGGTAGGTACGTCATTTCACATGAAGTAAATATTTTGGTTTCCACTGACGACACCAGAATTTTTACCACTGATAATACACCTACAGCTGCAAATACATTCCAGCAAAACCTCAACTCTTTTTGTAACTGGACCAATAGTAAATCACTAAAAGTTAATCGTAAAAAATGCTTTGCATAAAATTATGAACCCTCTGCTAACTGAATACTGCCTAGACGATATGCCTCTTACAAAAACCAATTCTATAAAAGACCTTGGAGTTATTTTAGATTCATCCTCAACTTGTGAGGAATACATCAGTCATATATTTCCACACTCCGTCTATCTGCTTGGTTTCATTAACAGAATAACTTCAGGTTTCAAACAGACTGACAGTTTGAAAATGCTGTTCATTTCACTCATCCATAGCAAACTCGAACATGGCTCTGAGATTTGGTCGCCTTACCACAAGGCAGACTACCATGCCATTGAGACAGCATATATTTTTGAGAATAGTTGCATATAGATTGGGTATACCAGTAGCCTCAATAGACTACGACCACAATACACTATGTCATTCCTAAATAGGTAGCTATATAACTTCCCTGGAAAACCGCAGAGTAACACCTGGGGGCCTATTCACTAAAATAGATAGTGGAAAGAGATTATCTATTTTGAAAATCTCCCGTGAGAGATAGTCTCCCCTGGGAGACAGTCTCTTCCAATGTCTCCCGGGTTCGTCTATTTTACTGAATAGCTCCAGAGACCTTGAGAAAGATATATGGATCCTAATACATGAAAATTCCATAGTATCCATGAAGTGCGAGATCTTTGTGCCCCCGGGAGTTCAATTCCTTAATAATGAACGCATTTCTTAGTAATACCTATTCTATGGGTACCTACCTACCTCAATCCATACTTGGACGTTTTTACTCACGAATCGGATAAAAGTTTAAATGAAATTGAAGAAAGTCTCAATTATAAACAGAAAAAGTCGAATAAGGGGGCTTAATGCTTGTATTATATCTACACCTAATGAACGGCCACTCTTAGGTAGGTAGGTAGGTCTCAACCCGTACTTGAACATTTTTACTCATGAATCAATAATTATGCAATTTTTAATTAAAATTGAAATTAAAAATTTAATCTTTATGAAATGAAAAAAATACACGATCAAAATTACCGATGTGGTTGCAGATGAACGAGGATATTACACGATCACTGTGAAACAAACGAGAAAAGACTCTCTCTTTCGAAAAAGACACCTAATTAGCTGTCTCTCTAAAAGAGATCGAGAATGCCAAGATGGCCGCCAACTCTCTCTTTTAAAAGTTACTGAATAATCCTGTCATACATACTATAAAAATCCATTTTGCCAAAAGAGAGAGTCGGACCTGAAAGAGATTTCTCTTTGGCTTAGTGAATAGGCAGGCTGACCTAGGTACTTTTTCTTTATAAAATCATTAATTCCGTATTAGATACCTCTGAACATATCAATTTTCATGTACCTACCCTGTCACAACATTTGTAATCCATTGCCATTCCACATTCAAAAACCAATTATTTGATCAACTCCTCCACTCACCCGTTTATAGAGAACCGGAAATAGCCTTCCCCAGCTCGCGTATTCCTCATATCTTCTGCTTTATATCTCTGACGCACAACATATAATAAATAATTTCTGTCCAATTTTTTAATTTTAATAATTCAATTTATTACTAATTAATAATTTTATTTCCATTGTTTATTTCATTGCTAGTTGTCATTATTTCACCAGATGTTTAGTGGATATTATTATTAGTTCAATTCATAACATACCTAGCCTTTTGTGACACGCTCCTATTCTTTTGCCCTCTTTAGTCCTATTTTCTAACCAATTTCCACTATACTGTCTAATATACCTCTATAAATGTGTTATAGCTTCTCTTTGGTACCTACCATCTCCAAATACCTATTACTTAATCAAATATTTGCGTATTTTCTGCTTTTTATGCCTCTTCAAATGGATTCGCCCGTATATGCTATTAACAAAAACAAAAAAACTCAAGTTCACTTTTTTCAACGAGGTTCTGCGGGAAAATTGTCACATCTTGTTGAAATAAAGGTTTTCATCATTATTCTATCACTCAGGAAATGGTTTAATCAAAATATTCGACGGTTGGATAACATTATTTTATACGAAGATGTTAATTTGGCAAAATTTTTATAAGCAGGCCTCTGGGGGTCCCCGAATACTTAAAATATAATAATGACGAAAGTACTCGTGGCCTAATGGAATAAAGGTACCTAAATGTGTGAAATATATTAATTGTAACACAGATTCATGCAAGTAAAATGCAATTATAAGTTATATAGGCAAGGGAAGGACGTGTACCTCTGGCCGATTTTTGAAAAACAAAAAATCCGGATTATAGCGCTAAAATATTTTTGTATTCCCGACAATCTGACATTTTCTTATACAGTAAATACCTGGCTATAAAACCCCAAAGAGAGATCCCCGAAAAACAAGTCACAATAGTCACAGCAGCCGATTTACAAAAGTGTGTAAATTGGCTAGAGGTACCTACAATATAATATTTATACATGTATGCATGTAGGTATCTACTCCTGGCCTGAGGTCATTGTACCTTTGGCCACCCTAAATTTTCAAAACGAACAAGGGGAAATGCGACAAATCAATATAACATCACAGTAATACCTACTCAATGAAATCTCAAAAACTATAAGTCTTTTGCTTGAGGAAACTAATGTTGAAGAATAAAATGATAATAAAGCAATATCACTTGGTAATATCACACTATCTAACTAATTGGGGTGCGCCTAACCCCAAAATTGCTCCTAGGCATACGAAATCGAAGAAAACGCCATTAAAAATAATAACTATGAGAAATCACTTGGTAATATCACACCATCTAACTAACTTGGGTGCGCCTAACCCCAACATTGCTGCTAGGCATATGAAATTGAATAAAACGCCATTAAAAATAATAACTATTAAAAATCATTAACAAAATCACTAGGTAAAATACCGATCACACTATCTGGCGAATTGGGGTGCGCTTGGACCTTGACCCCTAATATATTGTAAATAGTAAAACAATGAACTGAGACAGGTCTAATTATGTGTCCAAGTTTTCATATCCGAAACCAACTAATTTGAGTACCGTGACAGACAAACATGGAGCATCTAGTCAAACCAGGAGGTTCAGTGATGGTCACCTACAATAATTAAGTTGATTTAATGTAAATCTACTTCCCAGTAGATGAAACAATACTAAAAGAAACCTGGGAACTGCAGGAAATTACTTCCCGTTCTAACAATTTGGGTGGCCAGAGGTACAATGCAAAAATCGGCCAGAGAAGGGTACAAAATCACATAGGTTGACTAGAAATGAAATAAAAACTTTACCTAATTTTTCGGAAACCGCCGAAATTCCTTTGCGGGATTTTAATCAACTGCCTTACCAATAAATAGTGACACAAAATAAAGATTAAAACACTTCGGTTGAAGTGATGCCTTTCTAATCAGGAAAACACCCCAAAAGCTCGAATCCTCAAAACATCACAACATTGAACATTCGACAGCCAAGAGCCAAGAGCCAACCAAATTCGAATGCCCGTTATCAGAGCGGATTGGTTATCAAATGGTGGTGGTTGTGGTTAGCCTAGTGGCCACCTTATGTTAGTATCAGTATTCCGTTAGTACCTTGCCATGGTGGAACCGAGTTTATGACAGTGACAGTTGACGACAACTGTGAACTATGACACTTATGAGAGTTTATGACGCTATGGAACAGTTTATGACATACTATCAGCCAGAGGTACCTACTACTTGGTGTACCATCTTAGGTAGGTACTTGCAGATCAAACTTATAGGTACGTAAATTGTTGTAGGTATTCATTATAAGAATAGTTACACACTTCTTATAGGTAGTACATCGTCTTACATGTGCACACCGATCAAAGAACTAGCATAATTATAAAAATAGATTAACAAATCCAACTGGCTCCATTATTTTGTTACAATGAACTCGGATAAAGATAGGCCATTGAAATCACTCCCATTATATTGTTTATGTATGCATGCGAATACTCACAAAGCACAATAGAATAGGCCAAAGCCTTGAATAATAGTATAGAATACTACCTATGTATGAAAAATAGTAGCGGTGACGCTAACGCGGTGGTAGGGTGTTTACTACATTCAGAAGACATGTGTTGCGTCCTTTGACTGTTTCCAAGTTTATCGTTTGTAAGTCAAACTTTATGGGCGATAAGAATTCAATTTTTGGGTATTAGATATAGTTTAATCCCCAAAGAAGAATGCTATAAACTTAAAAAAAATACTTTGTGCAGCTGCGAATAGTTTTCGCGCGGAATCCAAAGTTGTTTCCCGCCTTTAAGCCTCTTCACAACACTGAACTTGTGCTTTCTGCTTTGTCTTTCGGGTTCAGGTTCCGGCTCGGCTCGCTCACGTCGCTTCGCTCCATCACTCAAAATTTTCTCGGATCCAATTATTGAATCAGGTTTCTGACTATCTGCACTCGTGTTTCTACCATCGTTCTCCGTAAATCTCATTCAAGATGTTCGAAGCGAGACTCGTTCAAAGCTCCATACTGAAGAAGGTGCTCGACGCTATCAAGGACTTGCTGAATGAAGCCACTTTCGACTGCTCGGATTCCGGGATGCAGCTCCAGGCGATGGACAATTCTCACGTCAGTTTGGTATCGTTGAATTTGAGAAGCGATGGATTCGACAAATATCGCTGCGACAGGAACCTGTCAATGGGCATCAACCTTGGAAGGTAGGCTGTCACATAAATAACCCTGCAAAGTTACAGTTCCGATTTTTCGTGTTAAGTGTTTTAATAATCGAAATATTTTGTTCAAAATATGCTGCAGCCCATGTAGGTAGGTAAATATTGCAGACGTTAGTTCTTGTTTCAAGTCATTCAAATCCATCTGTAGAGTCCAGTAGGTACATCCGCGCCAATCGATCATCCTCCCATTTTAGCTGTTATACATGCAAGCCCAGCAGGTGAAAATTGTTCAGATATCGTGAGAAGTACGTTTGTAGTTAACTGGAGTTGGAGCCTGTTCAGGTTGGTAAGTTTTTTGAACAGCTTTAACACTGGTCCTGCTTCACAGGGCAGGTACCTACTTAAATGGAAATGGTAGAGCTTGAATAGCCACGTTTTGCATCGCCGTGTATGCATTATTGCGCTGGTTGCACTGAACAAGATACGATGGGGATGCCGAACAGCCGTTTGCAGTTCTCAGCTCCAGAGCAGCCCGTATGGTCTTACAGGCTGCTCTGGATTTATGCTGCCTATTTCAGCCTGGTTCTGAAAGGCAGCTTGAACTCACACAAGGTTTGTTTAACTGAACAAGTTCAGTGCCAGGCAGCATATTCATTAAAGGATTTATGCTGTGCTGCTCCATGCTTGCTCAGAGTTTCATATGATTCAAGAATGATGAGTTCAATCCTTGACGTGAACTTAGAGCTTTGTTCAAGCTGTCCCAGACAAGTTCAGAGCGTGGGGCAGAGGAGTTGTAGTTCCGGAGCCATTCGGTTGCTTGAACGTAGAGGTGTGCCGATACTCTCGGTTTGGGAATCTGGAACCTAATTTCGGTGGAATCGTTCCAAACCACTCAAGTTGTCAATACACAGTTCCCCAGATCAAGAACGTGGAACCATGGAAGAACGAAGAACCTTCTGCCATGGTTCCACATTCCCGATCCAAAGGTATCAGATCTCTCCAAAGCGTTCTTGATCCTTAGGGATCCCATTCCACTTTGACAACCTTCTCCATCCTGTTCCTATCATCGGAACTAACTGGCCGACAAGTGGCTGCTTATGTTTTACACTGCGTCACCTATGTTCCTCCCTTGAACACGACGCAACCCTTTCAACCACTGCTTCGCACTTTCTCAATATCCTAATAATGGTGATAACCATTTTATTTCCGCTCACTGACCTTTTTTACTTTCCTTTTCATACAGCAATGTATGTGTGTGTGTGCATGTATATGTATGTAACCTGTAACATGATAGCGACCTTGATTTACAAAATAAATAAAAAATTCAGATTTCGAGGCTTAATTTCTACATACAAAAGGAAGCTATGCAGTAGTGTCAGCTTTTTAGATCAATATCTTGAAGTGGAATACCTGGGGGAAAATTGGCGAAACGACGTTTCTAACACATTAAGTAACCTATTCCAAAATGGCTCTAGAGATTTTGATGAAAGTCACTGGAGAGTTGTTGGGTGGACAGGTAGAGAAAATGGGTCTTGAAAGGTTCGCGTTGGAAGGAGTTGGGTGCGTGTCAAACCCCTTGGATCGTAAGCGGAACAGGATCGGTAATCTGGAACTGTTCCACGCGAGGAGCTGGAGCAGGTAAGAACATTTGCAACAAAGATTGGTATCAACACACGTTTTCACGTGTTAAATGAAGCCTTTTAGGATCCAGTTCTTGGCCTGTTTGAATTCAGGTATTCCTTGAACAAACCAACCTCCGTTCCCTGATGTCCCATGTTTTTTTTATTTCTGTTTCTTGTAGTGAACCATTTGAAAGTGGTACTCCACAAAATGTGAATTTAAAAAAAAGGGTGCTCTGAACAGGAAACGAGGGCTGGCTTGAAGATAGCTACAGCTCACTTCCTCCGAGCCACCGTGGGGCCAAATACGATTCTTGGTTGACAAAATACTTTTATGGGCTACTTTTTTTGGAAATTCTGCACCGATTCCGAATATAACCGTTTTTCTTGTACCTGAGATCGAAAAACAAATTTTTTTCAACACATTTTCCTATGTGACTCTACTAAGATGAATTTGACAACATAAAAGTTGTAGACAATTGAATTCGGCGTCGATTGGTCACCAGGGAAAGAAATGTACGCAGTAAAATAAGGAAGTTATCGAATTTCATAGTTTTCGATTAATGGAATGATGGAATGGAAAAATGGATTCTGTCATAATATTAGGTACTGATTATTAACTGAAACAATCCTTTCTTTTTCCAGCATGTTCAAGATCATGAAGTGCGCTTCTAACGATGATATTCTAACTATCAAGGCCCAAGACAATGCAGATACAGTTATGTTCATGTTTGAATCCCCCAACCAGGAGAAAGTTTCAGATTACGAAATGAAGCTTATGGATATCGACCAGGAGCACCTTGGAATTCCAGTAAGTTAGATACCACGGCTCAACCATGTGGTTCTCCCTTATTTTAGAGGATACATGTACTTATTTTGACCGCTGACTTAATTGGGTATTCCAGTCATTATAAAAATTAAAAAAAGAAAATCCAGAGTATATTGCTGGGGATTAACGAAAATGTTGTCTGATCGTCAAGAAATTTTTAACATGAAATTAAAGAAGCAAATAGAAATGGGGGGGGGGGGGGGGGGGATGTAGGGATAATTCAATGCCTCCTCAGGCTTCGCAAAAACGCGCAGAGTATCAGGGACAAATTACAAGGAATAAACAAGATCGAGATGGAAATAATATAATAGCTGAAGTTTCCTCTAACGTAACTTGGCCACTTTTGAAGGATAAAAGTAATGTTATACAGAATGAGTGGAGACCGTGATCACACAGATCCTTATGGATACTATAATGCTTTACCACTTCTACTCATGCCCACTTATAGCCCGGCGATGATGTAGACATAGGACCCGCGCTTTTTCAACATCTGATATCTTTATTTCGAAAATCATCTTATTTTTAGACTCACTGGAATACCCAATTGTATCAGTCATAATTATATTACTTGAACATGGTTTTCCCACTGTTTAGGAGACAGATTATTCCAGCATCATCAAAATGCCTTCTCATGAGTTCTCCAGAATCTGCAGAGATTTGAGCCAGTTCGGAGAGTCTATGGTTATCTCTTGCACGAAGGAGGGAGTAAAGTTTTCTGCTGCTGGCGACGTAGGATCAGGTACATACTGTCAGCATTCATTTTATGCTTTGCGTTATTAAAGGTGGGAACTGTATTGTATAGTAGGCCGTTGTTGAGTAGGCAGGAATTTCTTCAAATATGAACGTTTATACACAGGTACCCTCCACCATGGATGAGTGTTGGGGTATTTGGAACTATCATATTAGAATTTAGGGTACAACCCCAGTATAAATACACAAACCACGAATAATAAATTATAAAGGTTTGAAGACGATGCGGTTTTAGCTCAGGCAAGCTGTAGTTACGCTTAGCAGCAGTAACTGCCAGATAATTTGTGAACGGGTCGGAACATCTGGTGAATCAAAACTATACTTTATGAGGGCTGATTTTTTAACCGAATACAATCCAAACTTGGTAAGGGACTGACAAGCTGTCGGATTTTTTATCGGAAATTCTGGACTACCAGAATTTAAACAAGGAAATGGTTCATTTAGGGCAGGAAAACTGGAAGTTTCATACGTGCATACAACAGAATATTTATTCTACTTACATAATATATATCATTAATATAGGCATTGTTACATTGATGTGGATATAACAAGTACAATTAATGTAAATTGTTTAAGTATACTACTGTATTTTAAAAGAAAATATTCCTCCTATTTGGGGCTATTCCCCATCTCATTTCGCGAGCGAGCTTGTGGGATTACTTAACATTAGTGGTGGGTAAGAGTAGTTCATCTGAGGGACTCAAGTGCAGTTAGTTCACTCCTTGAAAGGAGTAGTTCTTTTGGGTTAGTTCAGTAGTGTTCATTCTAGTTCCTTTTCGTTCTGGATCACATGACAAACTAGAACAAAGATATATGTTACTAAACTCCTCGTGTAGTAGCCATCCCTTCTGAACTAATTCCTATCTCGGTAACAACAACTGAGGAACGACAGTTCCTTAGTTCATTAGAACTAAGGAACTATCGTTCCATGGATACTATCAACTCCTCATCGTGCAGTAAAGGAACTATTGTTCTGTAGATACTATAAATACTATAAACTCTTAAGTAGTATCAGTTCACCTCATCTGAACGACTCCTAATGAAACTGTCATTTAGTGGATACAATAAACTCCTCATGAAGTAAAGAAAGTACCGATCTATGGATACTACAAACACCTCAGTATTAATTCATCCTATCTGAATCTCCTAATGAACTGAAGGAACTGTCGTTCAGTGGATACTATCAACTCCTCATGTAGTATCCACTGTCCCTAAGAACTAAAGAACTCAATGGCTTTGTGAGTGAGTTACCATTTCTTTAGTTCTTAGTTCATAATGCACAAAACGATAGTTCTTGAGTTTCCCCTTCCTGCATCAATATCCAACTCGACACTGGGTCCTTGATTCTTTTACTCTGTGGTCCTAGTGATCGAATGTTCAGTGGAGTGAACTAAGTCGAGGAGTAGTTCATTTGGTGGAGATAGTTCTTCAAGAGTAGTTCACTCAGGAACTACCCACCTGTACCTAACATGTTGGACTATCGATATTGGGCTTTACTGAATATAACGAGGTGAGTGGAGCTTGGGAGGTCTGAGTGACTCCCAAGGACCAGTCACTTGGTTACAAAACGCACACTCATCCATGCTAAATCGAAAATCTTGGAAACATCATTTTCTTTGTATACTTACATGATTGTTTACAATTCCAGCCAACATCAAGCTCGCTCAAACGTCCAACGTTGATAAGGAAGAGGAAGCGGTGATCATAGAGATGCAGGAACCTGTAACTCTCACCTTCGCTTGTCGGTACTTGAACTCTTTTACGAAAGCCTCTCCCCTGTCGTCGCAGGTCATCCTGTCAATGTCAGCCGACGTCCCACTCGTGGTGGAGTATAAAATTGGGGAAATCGGTCAAATTAGATACTACCTCGCTCCCAAAATCGAGGATGAAGATTCGTAATGTCCAACATTAATTTCAAGGTGTTTCATGCCGTCTACAAACTTCTTTCCTGTATGAGAATAATTTTAGTTGTAAATAATTCTGGCTAAGTTTTTACTTGAATACAAATGTTTCAACATTTTTGTTGTGTGTTCCACCTTCCCAAAAACTATATTCATATATCTTCTTGTTTATGGCTTTTAATATGAATCTCTATCAGATCTATGAAACCAGTACTGGATCAGTCTAAATGGATTTTGTACCTAAATTATTGTTGAAATGTTGATGTTTGAGGATTTCAGATATGCGCGTGATTAGGATGAAATAATTACCTATATAAAATCCTTTGAAACTGTCCAACTTCATGCTAACTACATTCTTGATATTTTCATCCTCGTCAACTGCATAAGCATAGGTTTTTTGTGGCAAGTAGGGTCAAACCGATGTCCTCTTCCTTTTGTGCTTAGCTGCACTCAACGCTGCACGCGGCAAAAGTCGCCAGAGTATCATTCATGGTTGTATACTGGCAGTGTAGTACAGACAGTACAACTCGAGATATCACTCGACAGTTTTTGTACTTCCCGTAATCTTTACACGTTCAGCGGAGGGACAGATACGGGAAGACCGACCAATGAGCTTCGTGTATTCTCTACACCTATACATGGAGTTCTCGCGCACGTGAAGAAGTAGCTCTTCCCGTAAACCTGAAGAACTACACGTTACGGGAAGAGAATGTTTCAGTCTCTGTTCCGTGTACCCGTATCACCTTGGCAAGTCTGTCCCAAGGTTGAACGTGTAAAATGACGAAGTACAACTGTCATCAAAACAGGCTGGAAAGCTATGCAGCTGAATGAGGTTTTGAATGGAAGTAGGTTCCATTCTAAGAAACCCCATTCCTAGGATGAATAGGTCTTTCTTCTTATTCTATGAGCTTTCCAAGTTCCGACAAGTGACGTCACTTCTTGTCGAAACTGATAGCTCATAGAAAAGGAATTCATCATAGTGAGTGCAGTTGATATCAAAATTCTTAGAGTGGAACCTGCTTTCATTTAAAAATTGGAAAGTAATATAAACAGAAGTCATGGGTACTCCTCATTGTTACTAGCTACTGACAGTGCTAATCACAATTTGCTGATAACATCTCCCGCCTATCTTCTTGTAAGAAACATTTATGCTTTGAAGGTACTAACAAAGTTTAGCTACCTCCTCTTGTTGCATAACTTGTTTACCAACCCTGAAATTGTGTTCAAACTTACTGCAATTGCGATTTTCACTCACCTAAAAACTGCAGATCTGATAGGCTTTGGAAAGATTTAAGTGAACTGATAATAATGGATAATTTGATCACTGTACTTATCAGTTACCTACTGTTCTAACTCACACGGTTACATGAGCTACAATTCATTATGTGGTAGGTACATAACAACAAATTGCCAGACAACGTAAAGCTGACTAGTTGATCACCCAATAATATCCGCTTTACAGTGATGTGATCAATGTTTTTACTAGTAAACAAAATTCAAGTCAAACGAACATTTCTCACAGATTTAATAAATAAAATAAATTAATTCATCAACAATTCATAAAGCAATGCTACATTATTAGGATACAAATTCGATAAAAACTGAACACGAACAATTTCTCACAATCTCTGTTAAGGAACAAGAAGTAACGAATATTAAATTGGTTCTAACCAGGTACCTATGACATCGAAAGGCTGCTGTAAATTGTAGACATACGCCAGGTAGAAGTAGGTGTGATACCTACCACGCTAACGTGAAAAGTACTAATGATGACAAGAGTGTGAGACTATCAAATAGCTTTAGCTTAATTGTTGCTTTTCCAAATCTTACTTCTAATTAAGTACAATCAATATATGATAGCAGAGGTTGCATTTATAATTAATCTGGCTGTCATCTGAGTTTACATGTACCAACCAACTTTGACTGAGGGACCTCCTCAGGATAGCGATTTTCTCCAATATAAATCTGAAAGGTAACATTAGGTAGGTTCCATGAAGGCGTAAATGAATGAGCATTAAAGTATTTCTGCACCTCGTCCATTAAGCCAGCTTCACTGGTTTTGGAAGTGAGAACAGATGAAAATACGAGAGATTTTTTGAAACCCACAGGAGGACGGGCCCAGTCACGTTAAGCTAGAGTGAGCAACTTAAGATATTACTCTTTTATGACGCCAATGTTTAACACAGAGCTGGTGGGGGCGCCCCTTTCTGTTCAAGTTTAAATTCTTGTCAAGTATTCACGTCAAGTTGGGTGACGCGATGGTCGGCTGCTGGATTATATCGGTTATACCTTGGGAAGGTTATGCATCTGCCGGGCCCAACGGGTTTCTACAGTCACCCCACATCCTCAAGGACACTAGCCTTGCAAACTCTGAAGCTTGTAGGCTCTGGGAGGAGGTTCCACTAGGCCTGTAAGTGGATTGCAAAAACTCTCTACACATAGTGACTTGAATTCCTCAATTGAAACGCGATAGATAACTGCCTAGGATTTCTGAACACAGCTACCTAATTCAAGTATCTACTGAGGAGGTAGGCACCTAGTAGTGCTCTCTAAAGTCTAAGGTACAGGATAAGAGAGTAATGATGTTCCGGTAATAACTGTGTGTAGGTAACCTACAAAGTTGTTAAGAAGTTATTTGAGATCTATACAGGGTGTAAGTAATACTACGGCGAGGCTCAATAGTCTGAATCCATTATCTCTTCTTGTCCCACTGCTTCCAGTAGTCTTCTGTTTGCATTTCAGTAAGTCTGGACACAGTTCGTTCGAATGCAAATATCTCCTCTTCCCCAGTGAAAATATTTGAACTTGCATTTTCCTGCAAGAGGACACACGTTGATAACAGGAATATTTCATGGAAAAGCTCCACTAAATTTTTCTTCTTGCATCACAAAATGCGTTGTTCTTCAGATGACTTACCGATCCAGCGGTAATATTCAAGTCATCCATTAAAACTCTATGGTCATCATCTCCAGTTTCATGGGCATCAGCAAGAAAAAGCTGCTTAGTTGGGGTCTCAGCAGATACAACTACTCTTGCCTGAACAATGACGAAAAATTAGTGTCAGACAATATTTTAGATAATACTAATGTAATTTTGAATTACCCAACCCAAAAGGTTAAAAAACAATAAGCAGACACATTGTTCCTCTTTATCTGCATAGGTTGTGTTCCAGACAGCCATTGAGGATACTGAAACCACTGTTAACAAAACCTTGGTTTGAATTTTTGAGTTCCCGCTAGAAATGACACGTGAGGTAAATTGCCGAGTAGTTCTCAAATCCCCCTTACAGCATTATAAATAAATGATGGGTTATAAATAATAAATAAATAAAGTCATAAATAGATTTAAAAAACGCCCTAAAAATCAAACCAAGGTAAGGGCGATGGCAAAGGTTCTATAGGTCGTGCACAAGAATAATGCCCTCCGACCCTGCTCTCTATAGGAGGATGGGAGAAGCTGAGGGCTCGGCAGCCTGAGTGGGATGCAATGTTGGGACTTTTACTCTGTTATGTTGGCAGCCGTGCTGCCATTCCAACCCAGCTCATTCCGTTTCCATATCGTGTTTTCCTTGTTTGCATCTTGCTTTTCGTTTCACCATCCTACCTATATCGTCGTATTAACCCTTCTTATTTTAACTGTGAGTATCATCACAATCCCCGTCATCCTATTTTTGAACTGAGTATCATCACATTCCCCCATACCCGTCAGTTTCCGTGTGTCGCCTACACAGATCTCGCGATGGAAGATCAACATTCATCGTCAGTAAGAAACCGGAAACCTGCTATAGATCGCAAGAGGCTCTAAGGAGTCAGGCACGGGAAATTGTGTACAATGTGTGCCAGTATTTTACGAGGAAGAAGAAAGAGGATGACGCGAAATACAACGTTCGCGATGTGACTAGTGCAGCGACGGGCGTCTCTGCGAGAACAGTCGGCAACATTATGAAGGAAGCTGGAAACCAAACAACATCAGATCGGGCGAGACCTTTGTTTGTTACACCAACCAAGTCCACACCGCACAAGAAGGTCATCGATGCTGATGAATTCACCGATGCTGCTGTACGAAACAAGATACGTGAATTCTACATTGTTCGGAAAGAGTGCCCTTCATTGAAAACACTGTGCGGAATTGGCGAGTGACGGAGCTCTCGAGTGTGGTAGAAGTTACCTTCGGAAAGGACTGGTTAGTAGCGGTTTCAGGTGGAAGAAATGTCAGTCCGAACCGAAAAAATTGAGGACGACTACCGTCAAAAAGATCACTTAGTCGAATCGGAGATCGATAGTTTCATCATTAATGTTGTGGGGGGGGGGGGGGGGGGCTTCTGATACTGATAGCAGTTCCGATGAGGATTCGGATTTTTCTGATTAGAAGTTTTACATACCACACTTAAATTACGTAAGTACTAAATAAATGAATAATAATATGTACTAAATAAATAAATAATAAAATAACATTTGTTTCCAATCTTTCCTTTTATACCTACCTACCTTCAAAAAAATTTCCTTATTTACCTCATTGTACCTACCTTTTCAAAAAAATACTCCTAATTTTCAAGAAAACATTTCATAGAAAAATCCTATTACACACGAGTTACGTCTGTCAGCTCAAAGGAGTCACGCTCAGGGGTCCGATTTTACAAAAATCGGGTAAATGCTACGTTCATTCACTATGGCTTTTATGACAGTATCATTTTTTATAACGAAAAAAGGTAAGTTTTTATGACGGTTCACACTCAGCTAGAAAAAGGATTACAGGGGGAAAGTGCTGCCACTGGACAGGGGAAAAACAAAAAAAACTGGGAATTCCGTGTTGAAAATGATTTCCACGTTCTCCGCCAGAGTGCAGGGTCGGAGGGCATTATTCTAGTGCACGGACTATAGGTTGCCAGGAAGGTTTGCCATTTCTAATGTTGGGTTGTTGGCAGCATTGAGAATCTTCACCACCAAGGCTTTGCTCCGCCTCCTTTGGCCAACATCCGAGGCCCAATACGTCATTTTTTTGCTTCATTGTTACTTTCAACCCTCATTTGAAAAATAATGTTCATTTTTGATAACGGGCTTCAAACTACCAGTTTTCAAGAACTAATTTTTTTTCTAGTTTTTGACGAAAATCCACCGTTTAATTTTGTAAATAATATTCTTCAAAATCCTGCTTGAATTTAGTAGGTAACGTGAAGTTTTAGATAAGAATTTATTATTGTTTACTGCACATGGCTGTATTTTAACAAAATGCCAAAGATCAAAAAAATCCTTCAGGAGTAACAATGGAAGAGTTGAGGGCCAAAACCTAGGAAGATCTAGGTGTCTTTTCTCTCTAACAAGAAACAAGGAATTTCTTTTTTCTTGATTTCGAGGTTCTAGTTCTTTACCACAGAAAGCAAATCCCACAGATAATGAAGGATTACTATGCGTAAGTGATATGTATAACAAAACCTGGAAACTAAATCACTCGCGATGAAATCGTGAAAACCCATTGCAAAATAAACTGAGAACAATGGCTTCCTTTTCTTCGAAAATTCGCTAAAAAGGTGAGTTATTAAGATAATAGATTTATATGTAAATGGGAATTATGTCCCACCTCGCGCACAAGCGCAAATAAGAAAATAACAATTCACAGAAAACAAACCTAAAGTAGGTAATAAGAAAAAATAGAAAACAAAAGAAATAATCAACTTATCGAACCTAATATATCAAACTAGTAAATATGAATGAAGGTTTCTTTTCTCGAAAGAGAGTCCCTTTCTCGTTTGTTCGATAGTGATCGTGTATCATCCTTCGTTCATCGGCTACCATGTAGGTCATTTTGATATTTATGTCTTTTTATCTCTTAAAGGTAAGTCAATTGTTCATTAAAAATATATGCATATCATCGATTCATGAGTAAAAACGTCTAAGTAGGTACGGGTAGAGCTATTCAGTAAAAAGACGAACCAGGGAGACTAATTCTCCCAAGAGATTTTCAAAATAGATAGGTAATCTATTTTCACTTCAATGGCCCCCTCAGGTAAATACGTACCTACTAGGTAAGGAGTCTACTTGACCCACTGCCTGTATGAGCTGAATCAAAGTTGAAGAAAACTGTGTGGCAACTCCCACCTGATATTGGTTTATTATTCTGTGAATAATACACCTATGTATTTCACTGGAAAGCGTTAGTTACTTACTCTGTTATCATACAAGGTATCGATGAGTGTGATGAACCTTCGGGTTTCAGAACGTAGCTTCAAACTTAAAACAGGAACGTCCCGTATCATGATTGTGTGGAAGGCTTGAGAAAGTTGTAGGTAGTCACTTGCACCCAGGGGCTAGAAAATCATTTCAAGTTCTAGCAAATGGAATTCAAAACAAAACATCAATTGCTTAGCAGGCTCAAGAAATTACCCCACTGTACAGCCCCGCTACATACATCTTATTCAGAGATAAAACAATAATGCATAATGTAGGCGCACGCCTTTCCACATTCGGAGAGCATGCACGCACAGGACGGATCAGATTTTGCTATCAGTAACTATGTTACTACTCGAACATTACAGATCGGATGGAGAAGTCTGTTGGGGGGTAACAATCCAGCTGTAACTGTCAGAACCTGATCTTGTAAGGAACCATTTAAAAACCGTTCAGTGATCTTCACCCAATCAATGTGGTTCACTTGGTAAAACAATTTGAATCAACAATCTTGAAGTAAAATCTGCAGCTCTGGGTAGATCATTCAACAGCATCGTATTGTTGGGGGTAGCCCAGCATGTGTTTCCACCGTCACGTTCCTTAGGACGCAAATCCTTGTTGTTAGGCAAACTGAGTTGTGGAATGTGGGACGTTTATGGAAAAAATGTATTGGTGTGGTGTTTTTGAATAAGGAGTTCTGAGGGGACCTACTAGCTACACAGTAAATGCTAAAAAATATCTCATATTGAGCATTCGGAGGATTGGAATGTATTCTTCGGGAATTTGACGTTCTAAGAGTTTTAGTTACCTTCTGTCTATTCCTAGGACGCTGAAACCGGAGCAACGCCAGTTTGAATTGCTCCCTCACAGGAATAGAGACAGCAAGAAAATTACTTCGAAATACCACCCGACATAAACGTAAGGCAAAGCATCTTCTGCATTCCTATCACAAACAGACATGATGTTCTACAAAGAAAATCTAATTCATCCCAACTTTGCTGCCTGTAAAATGTGGAAAGGCGTGCACCCGCCCGTAAAGGCTCTTCTTACTCTGGCACAAAGTTCTTCAAATGTTGTATCAATGACTTGACCGCAAGTTTTTTTAAATGTTACGTTTCGTCCTCTTATTGTCAACGTCCTCGGCCGAATGATGTCATTCTCCATAGAGCAAAGCATCTTGAAAATTTTGTCCATCTCCCGATCAGCCTCCGTTTCTGATTTCCTAGGGAAAGACAGCTATTACACACAATCCCAGCAACAATTTATAAAATACTACCTATGTAATGAACTCCTCCCATTCGGCGTGCAGTTCAGTTTTGCTCATCAATGACGTTTACAGAAGGAATATCACGAATATCACGATCATTTTTATGAATTATAATTTTTCTGGAAAAATAGAGATGACGATGGGACAGTACCGATTTCGGTTTAATACATAGGTTTTTTAATATTACCAGCTGGATACTCAGTGTACAAAAATAAACCTCGACTGGGATGAGGCAGGAGTAATCAGCTAATCACGTTCACAAATCATATCCATGATATTGCAGTCATGGATGTGGACAACCAGTTTCGGAGCACCTCAATAAAAAATATCAATAATGTAGCTATCAATTTAAAAAATTAACAATTAATCAAAATTTAACAGAAAAAAATATTGCTATAACCACCTGAAAGCAGAGTGGGGCATAATAATTGTAATCACTGATAACAAGGTTATGTTACTACACAAGGTTTGTTTGCACTGGCTTTTTCTGATGGTTAGCTGACTCCTAGAAAACCGTAAGAAACCATCCATTCATTATCCACTACCATGTTGATTAGTGTTGGGGAAGGGTTTGAGTTTGATAATAAGTTTGTTCGCAGCGACCATCTGACGGTTATTTGACCGCCAGAAATGGCGTTTGGCCATTTCCAGTGATTCTCAGACCCTTTTTGGACTGTATAGTATACATGACCGCCTGTTCACAGATTTTTCCTGACTATCCAACGCCAGTTTTCTGATCTTCATTCCAGTACACAGAAGACAGGGCAGACGAGAAACAGATCATGCACTGCTTTCTCGATTCCCAACCATTACCAAATGCGAACCCTTCTCAAATGCTTTCAAGATGGTAATGGATCTTGGATGGTTTCTTAAGGGACAAGAGGATTTTCTAAGAATCAGCTAACTGTCAGAAAAATCCAGTGTGAGCAAATCTTATGGCTGGGAATCGAGGGGGCAGTGCATGGCTAGTTCTTGTCCATCCGATTTTCTGTGGATTGAAATGACAATCAGAAAACTGGCTTTGGATAGTCAGAAAGCACCAGGTCATGGATACAGTCAGAAATCAGTCCAAGAATCACTGTGAATGGTCCGACAACTTCTGGACTGTCAGATAACTGTTAGATGGTCACTGCGAACAAATCTAATGTGAAACCACTTTTTGGGAGTTGTTAATTTTGGAAACCAATGACCAAAGAGTAACTTGTTATTTCTTCAGATAAGGTACTCATCAGCTGAGGGATGTTCTCATCAGTTAAAGTAGGAGGATATAATACCCCATTTCAGAACCACAGACGTATTTAACACTATGTTAACTTACACAAAGTAAATACGATCTTTTCCCTCGGAAGACCTGGTTCTGTAATCGATTCCAGAATCCAAAGAGACCACTTCACAGTGATCTTTGAGTACTTTTATGAAAGGCACAAAGTTAGAACGTTGAAGTCCATTTTTATAAAGCTCGTCCGGGTGTCGATTGCTTGTAGCTACGACGACAACGCCGCAGGAAAATAGTTCGGTGAAGAGACGTTTGAGTATCATAGCATCAGCTATGTCTGTGACTTGAAACTCATCGAAACATATCAACCACGACTGGTCACTTATGTCTTCGGCTAAAGGTCGAATAACGTCAAAAGGTTGTGGTTTCGAGGTCTGATTCCGAACAATTGTCTTCTTCAGTTCATGGATTCTGGAGTGGACGTCGAGCATGAACGAATGAAAGTGAACTCGTCGTTTTCGTGGCATCTGGAAAACACCAGTAATATAGCGATGAAGTTTCTACGACTACTGGTAACAACATCAGTAAGAAAATGCCAATAGGGATGTTGTGATTCTAGCTTTGTTCGTGCTGTCCTCCAGTCATTGTTCAGTCCACATAGGCATGCAGATTGAGCGAGGAGCGGGATGTGGGCTGTGCTGGCCACACGGTTTGTTTGATTCGGGAACTGGCTACCATAAAAACTTATCCCACAATTTCACGTTTGAGTAATAAAGCACACTCTACTCTTAATAAATTGTATTCCACTTCTCCTTTTCTGCACTCAAACGTTTGTACAGTCCGCAGAACCGAACATGAACTGAATTTGCCTGGTTCAGGCAGCAGGAACAAAAAGCTACTACTGATATGATTTCGGAATTGAATTTTGGAATCAATAGTTTGGTTTCATTTTGATGCCATATCAAATGGTAACTTCTTTCGATTCGATTCCAATCAGACTTCGAGAAATGCGTTGGCCTCCTGTACGGTAGGTACCTACATATCATCGGCTTACAAGTGAAATCCATTAAGTAACTTTTTCACAATTTAAGAAGCTACTCCTATGTATTTTCTGACGCCTATGCATTTTTAGATCCAAGCAACGGTTTTCTTGGAAATGAAGAAACTATTTCTCACTAAGGTTTTGAACAAATTCTAGTCTGGTGAAATCCACTAAGTGCCTTACGGATTTCACCAGACTGATGCACTAATGTAACTAATAAGAATAGACGTGAAATCCACTGAGTAATCTTTATTATGGATGCCTAGTAGGTGAATTTTGAGTCAGCATTCCCCGACTCCCCTCGAAGTACGAGTAGCCAGAATCGCAACACTGAATTATTGCTGGCACTACTGTCGTATGCCGTGCGTAATCTCCCTAGCTTGGAAATAATCGAGCAGAAGTTTATGGAGAGCGGGCATTCGTTTATGGTAGTAGATTCGATGCACATCACAACTGAAATCGTGAAGAAGAATGTAGGTCTTCTCATGAATGGGAAAACATTTTTCAAATGGCGCGTAAGAGTAAGGCACAATACCACACCAAAGAGATGCATGATCAGAGCACCTAGGATTCCGTAGTGTGTGCCAGATGGGTCCCTCGCCTTTTGACTGCAGATCAGAAGTTGAGACGTTTGGAGGTCTGTCAGAGGCTTTTTGCAAGGTTTGAGGAAGAAGAGGAAGCATTTTTGGCTAGCATTGTCACCTGCAACGAAACATGGGTCCATCATTACACACCCGAAACGAAGCAAGCCAGTATGGAGTGGCAGAGGAAGGGGGAGACAGCCCCACTGAAAGCGAAAACTCGACTGTCTGCTGGCAAGGTCCTTGCAACTGTTTTTTTCGACTATCGAGGCGTTTTGCTCATTGATTTTCTGCATGAGCGAAGGACAATCAATGCTGCCTACTATTGTGAGCTGCTGACTCAGGTGAGGGCTGCATATCGCAACAAAAGACGGAATCAACCAATTCGTGACGTCATCCTCCTCCACGACAATGCAAGGCCCCATACTGCAGCTCTAACTGTTCAAAAATTGGAAGAAATGCATTTGACTCCACGTGATCACTTTCCCTACAGCCCTGACCTATCGCCCTGTGATTTTCACTTGTTTGGGCCGCTTAAAGAAGCGCTAGGCAGACAACGATTCGAGGAGGGGGTCAAGGGGTTCGTGCCCAATTGGCTTCAGACGCAACCTTCATCGTTTTTTGATGCTGGGATTAAAAAACTTCCTACTCGCTGGGAAAAATGCGTCACGAAAGCAGGAGACTATGTAGAAAAGTGACATATACCTGGTTTTTATTTTCTAACTAATAAAATTTAAAAAAAAAGTCCCGTTTATATTTGATCCACCCTCGTAATTTGGTATACAGCTAAGCTCTTGAGATTCATTGAGCGGCAACTAGACACCCTAAGGCAGCTACAGTCCGAATTTTAACCCTCAAATCCAATTTCTTATATGACACCCAATAACTGAAAAACTTCCAACTCGATTTTCCAGAAAACAATTTTTTTTAATACTGTGGATTTCACTTGTAAGCCGACGATATATACTGTTGACATTGACTCCCAAGAGACCAGTACCAGTATCGATACCATCTGTCCTGTTACCCATTAACTACTAGCAGATACTTCGGTGGTAGGTTTCGCAACATTCTACCAAGCACAACATAGTGATTCAATTCAATTTTATTAGAGGTTTTCCACAGTACAGCCTGTACCTAGAACGGAAACCCTTAGTTATAAGATTCCCACGTGACCTTAACTGGGGGACTCTAAAACGTGTGCACAGAACATCATGCCCTACATAGCATAAGCGCAGAAAATCATATATATTTACCTTGCAACAAGCGTAAAAGAGGTCCATCAACATTGTCTTTCCTCCGCCGACGGCCCCATAGAGGTAAATCCCTTTGGGAGAATCAGCGATTTCGCGCCGCCCAAATATCTTGGAAAACAACGTTGTTTTCGCTGGCTCGTAGTTCAGCAAATTCCGATGCACTTTCTCCAATTCGCCGACCACCCTCTTTTGATGTTTGTCTTCGTTCAATTCTCCTGATTTAATTTGAGCGTTCAGCAACTCCGCAGGGCTCAAGGCCTCGTCATTGTGGAAATGAGTGGTAGCTTCATGCAAGTTCTGAGATGTACAACGGAAGTTACCCTGTAAGGGGCTCCAAAATCGTAATATGCTGACAGCTGGACCGTCTGCAATCTTTGAATAATTTTTGGGGAGGTTGCTGCATACTAGCGCAAGCCTTATCATTTTAGATCGATAGAATACTGATTTTAAAGCTAAAAATAAATAATCTAGTACTTGCAGAACGCAGTCATAGCGGTAGGTGAGCAGAGGCTTCAGGTAACGAAAAAATGATAAATTTGTCTCACCATGGGGAGCAGTGGATATCAAAGGATGGGTTCGAAGAATTCCGTAATAATACTCTCGTAGTGTTGGGTCATTCTGCCTTCACTTCCCATCACATGGGCAATTTTTGGTCTGTAAGGTCGAATTTGAATGACAACAAGATCGGAGAAGGTTGCTAACAAGGTTGACAGTCAGCTGTTGTTTACCTTGGCGCTATTTCTTCCACTTGGACCTACAACTACGTACATACTTAGTTTCAACTTCTACCATTCGGAAGGAAATCACAACTGAACAATGGGGGGAATTGCAACACAACCATAAATTAAAAAAAGATTGTCATCAAACATGAATCCAAATTCAATGTACCTAATCTACCTGTCTTACTTTCAGTGTGTGTGGTGTGTGTGTGTGGTGTGTGTGTGTGTGTTTCTCAGACACACACACTATCTGATCCACAACAAATCCACAGGAATGATACCTACAACGAAGAAGATGTAGGCACCACACATCACCAACCGCATTATGGCCACGGAAAACCAAACCATGGAAGAAGAGAGTCTTCTTCCATGACCAAACTGAAAAACTGGAAAGAGACGAGGAGAACGGAAACTGTTGTCAGCCAAACTAACATAAGAAATCGTAAAACAGCATTTTATTATGTATTGTCACAATCCTACAGACCGTGTTATAAACGGTAGTTTTCATTATTTTGAAAATAATTTATTTGAATTGTTCGTGTAAATCATCATTATTATTCAGTATAGAATTGCTATATATCACTTTGGTTCACGTGAGATGAATCTAAAGTTCTGTTCATCATTGGTTCCCGAGCGCAAACCCAACTAATTCGGTCAAGTTTTCAGTGTACGTAATAATACAGAGGAAAAAAAAAAAAAATCGGAAGAAAATGTTTCTCCTGTCATCGTGCGTTGTCATCAGCGTACTTAATTCTTTCCTGCCAGCTTTGGTAGAAAAAGTAAGTACCTATGTCTAGTATAAGCTAAGTATTCTGATGAGACACCTCTGAAACTTATTGACATGGGTGCAATCAATAGCATGACTGGGTACCACTTATATAGTTAGCGAAAACATAAGTTTTCTGTAGGTTGGAGCCACAAAGTTTCTGTTTCTTTTGTTGAGTGTCAGGTTTGCCTCTAAATAACAGTATCACATCGCCACACTTGATGTGTCGCGACATTGACTGAGATTGTCTGAGAGAACACCCTTCTGTTACAGATAATAGTTTAGTGTCTAAACCCATACTCGTTACTAGGTACCTACCTAAATCACGTGTTAAATGTTGCTAAACTAATTCTGTCAATGACAAACAGTAGCTAAAATGGCAAAAAGGAACGCAAAATGAAGTTCTGAAGGGAAAGACCAGTGGTCTGCTCTCAACTACTCAGCTTGATGCCTGCATACACCCTGCTCTTTATGGTCAGTTGTACAGCAAATTTTCTGGCAACATAGTAGAATGCTTCGGATGGTCTCAAAAATTCAGAAAAAATCGAACTATTTAAAAACGTTGCAAAGTCCTCGTCACATGGGTTTATTATTCTACTGGACATACCTAGAGAAATGGTGGAAGTACATTAATGTGCAATAATTTAAATATTATTTGTTGATGGTTTCCAATGTTGGCCCCCAAAAACGCGAATTAGGCTCCTATTTTGACAAATATCTTTGATCATTGATAGTGCCATTTGATTTTCCTGTGTTATTATGCAAATGTATGTTGATTTCCAACAATTCGCAGGTTTTTGACTCATAAAAAATGAATTTTTGGAGCTGAAACTTCAGCCCACACCCTCACCTTTACAACCTCAATTCTTGATTCTTTTGTCAAAATCAACTTCATATTCGGTCTTCTTGCACTAAAAACATGGAAAACGATATCTCACAAGCTCATGTTCATTTAGGGGGCGCAGACCCTGTTTTTTGTCAGTTTCTTCACGTTTTCTCTGGCTGTGGTTAACTTATAGTTCTGGGGAAGGTCCTAATACGCATTATATTAATCCGTGAATAGAGTTAGGGTCATAGCTCTATGTTTCCTGAAATTTCCGAAAATTCAAATTCAAAAATGTAGTTTAAAAAACTTTTTCTTGAATGTTTGTGTCTTACGCCATTTTCGGAGAGATAATAAAGTTGATAATCCAAGAATCAAAATTTTGTTATGTAAAGTAAGAAAGAAAACGTGAAGAGAAATTTTACGTATTTTGAAAAAAGGCTCAAGAAAGGGGGCGCCGCCTGTATGCGCTCTCTGCGGGCAATGTGCCGAGTCTCCCCCCCCCCCCTTCACACGGATACCCTGCCCTGTCACTTCGCTCGTTGTGTAGTCTGGTATAGTATCCATGGCATTATCAGTTCCAGCGGCTTTTTGCCAGGGAAGGAGGTAATTTTCAACTTTCTTGGTCGGAGTGGCAGGGGGGGAGGCGGTGTTGCCACATTCTCCTCAACAAAAAAAACGTCGAAAACTCTGTTTTTACATCCATTTTTCTCCCATAACACCCCCGGGTGTATTCCGATCGAGCTTCGGAGCACAACTAGGACCCAAATGTGTTCCCATATGGGGACCCAAATTTTGTGCGGAAGAACGATGATATCAGACCAACATTTAACGTAAGTTTAAGGCTGATACTTCGTTAGGACCTCAGTTTTCCACTCTATGGTCAAAATCAACTCCATATTCGGTCTCCTCGTCCTAAAAAACATGGAAAACGATGCCTCACAGGCTCATGTTAGCAAAACACCAAAAAACCCTATTTTTTCACCCATAACACCCCTGGGTATATTCCGATCGGGCTGCAAAGTTTCGGGACACAACTAGGGCCCGAATGGAGCCTGTGTGCAAAAGAACAAATTTTTTAGACCGAAAATAAGGTGGATATGGATGATGAGGCGGACGGCTGAAGGACATCACATTTTTGGAATCTGCGCACCTTGAAACGTAAAAGAGAAAATTTTGAGGGGAGTTATACATTTTTTTGTTGAGATAATACATAGATGTATTATTCACAGAATAATAAACCAAAGTTGGGTCAAATGTGAGTTTGTGGATCAAAACTAGCTGTCCTTGAATTTTGCTATAAATGACCAAAACTTGATAGAAAAACATCAAAATTGGTATAGGTATTGGTATATCAAAATATTTTTCCTAAAACAAAAGAAAAGGTGGGTCAAATTTCAAGTTTTTGGGGTCAAAAATCGGTCAGGTGGCTATTAATTCAACATCAATGTTTCTGTAGGATGGCGGTACTTCGAAAATCTCGCATTGTGATGCTGCATGACCAAATTTTTTGTTGTCAGATTACCAAACGTTTGATTGGATCCGGCGCCTCATCGCCTCCCCCCGAAATCGAAACTCTCAGGAGTCAGATGGAAGATGTAGCCATGAAGGATGATTTCGCCAAGTACTTCAGGCTTCAGAGACAACTCAACAAAATTAAAGATGATTATAAAGCCAAAGGTGAATTCGAAGATCGTATTACTTATTATTATTATTATGCACTCGTCATTATGTAAAAGTAAACAGCCATTCCAGGCTGGGGCTTTTCGTCTGACTGCCCTGCCAGCGTCGCGGACGTGGTCAGCTGTCCTCCAATGAGAGGGTCAGAATTCGATCTGATTATTTCGCACTTTACTTGGCTACTCATTGCGCCGAAGATCGTATTACATTATTATGCACGTGTCATTATAATAATGTATAGGGCCCGGATTTATATATGATAAAAACTTGTAATATGTACATATATTATTATAATTATTTATTGAATAATAATTGTCAGTAAAAATTTAGAATACGTAAATAAACCAAAACCACTATAAATATATAAATTTTTATCATTTTTATTTTTGAAATTGAAAACTTGTTAGAATTCATGAGTTCCTCAAACGTATTTTAAATGTGTGTACATTACGATATACAACTCAGGAAAAACATGTAAATATGTAAATATATACGAATCCGGGCCCTAATAATGTGTAAAAAGCTGTGGTACCTAATCGTAGATAAGTTAGGTAATAATATTATTGAGACTTGTTGTTCTTAAATAGATTATTCGCTTTCAGTTCGAGAGAAGGCTAATGCAAAGTGGAAGTATGGTATGATATCAAGATATGGAACGCAGTTTTGTATGGTAAGTAGCTAATATCTTGCTTGAAAATCACATTTTAATTTAGGCTTGAACAATGCTACATCTTCAGCTGATTGGCGTAAACCATGAATTTATTCTCGAATCAGTGATTGGTATAATATGGTCCGCATTTTTAATTTTTCGTCTGAAACCCTTTGTAGTGATTGGGAGTCGGATAGACGAGTCGATCGATTACGAGAGAATGGTTGTTTATTGATGGCACCCTGGCTCTTTTATATTCCCCTGACAAGACCAGAGGGGGGTCGGGGGGTCCCCACTCTGAGTTACAGCATGTTCAGACACAAATTGAGTTGTGGAGGAGCAGCCGATCACAACACTGCTCCCCCCAGAATTTAAGTAATTTCCAATTTTAATTAAATTTTGTTGATGTCGCTGTGGCTGTGGCCGGGCGTGGGAGGTGCGTGTGTTGGGTCCGTGTGGGCTGTCCGGGTGGCTGCTGTGGTCGTTGTCGTGGGGCGGCGATGGGTTGTGGTCGATTAGTGGCGTGGGTGCCAGTGTGGGCGCGAAATGTCCCGCCGGTGCCGTGCGGTAGCTCGGGCGCTGTTGTCGGTGTCGGGGGCGGTGTCACGAGGAGGTCCTGGGCCGTGTGCTGTGCGGTTGTGGGGTGCTTTGCGTTGGCGTGCGAGGCTTGGACTTCCTGCGGGGGTTGGTGCGAGCCGTGGGCGGTGCGGCGGCGAATTGATGGATCGTGAGTGGCGTACGGTAGATCGTTCGTGGTAGCGTTTTGTGCTGTTGAAATCTGCGTGTCGGCAGTCCACGTGAGCGTGCATTCGTGATTCTGTTGTGCTTGCGGTGAGTTGAAGACGGAGAATCGTAGCGGCTCGTGGAGTGGTTCGATGCTGCAAATTTGTGAGGCCACGGAACGTGCGTTGGTTGAGGTCAATTTGCGCGGTGTATCGGTAGTCCACGTGAGCGTGCGGTCGTGATTCGATTGTGCTTGCGGCGAGTTGAAGACGTAGAATCGTAGCGGCTCGTGGAGTGGTTCGATGCTGCAAATTTGTGAGGCCACGGAACGTGCGTTGGTTGAGGTCAATCTGCGCGGTGAGTCGGTAGTCCACGTGAGCGTGCGGTCGTGATTCGATTGTGCTTGCAGCGAGTTGAAGACGTAGAATCGTAGCGGCTCGTGGTGTGGCTCTATGCTGCAGTGATCTGGACCATGCAGGTTCGGAAGGTTTAATGACCCCCGCCGCTAGTAATTCGCCGAAATCCGGGGGTTTTCGGCGAAGTTTCGCATGGCACGGGGGTCCCTTCGTAACGATCTCGTGTGCGTGGTTCGGTGCGTCGCGTGTATTGTTGGAAGGTTCGTAGCCGTCGTAATGGGCTGGAAACCGGGGCTCATTCGCTGTCGTTCACGTCGGTGATCGCCGGTGTGAATCACTATTGTTTCTTCGGCGACGGTAGCCGCTTGAAGAGTTGGTGCGAATGGGAGAAGGCGATCAGCGTGTTTGGCGAGCCGGGTGATGTCTTGTTCTTCGTGGGCCGCAATGTGAAGTCGAAAATTCTCGTGGGGGGCTCGAAGAAAGACGTGTCGGACGAGTGGTGCGGGTGTGTCGGCCGGAAGTGCTCGGGTGAGTCGGCGAGCGAGGATCGACGGTAGTTCGTCGTCGGATGTCGGCTGTAGGAGGGCGGTGAGCCGTGAACCATCTGAAGGCGCGTGTGTCGCGAGAAGGCGTGTTTTGAGCGTCTGGTAGCTACTGGTGTTCGAGGGGCTGATGTCGGCGCAGAGGTCCGCTTGTCGAGGTTCGAGAGCGAGGAAGGCTCGGGTGAATTTCGCATGTGGCGTCGTGAGGCCTTCGTGTGCGAGGATGATCTCGAGTTGGGTGAACCAGACGTGCGGAAATGCGGGGTCAAACGGCTGGAGCTTGAGAAGTGAAGGAGCGCTCGCTTCGGGTGTCTTGCGGTTTCTGCTCGGTCATCTTCGTTTTCTTCGTAGGTGCCAGTCCGTTGAGGTGTCAGCAGGAAGTGTGCTCGGCGCCGGCGTCCGTTTCCTTATATAAGGATCGGTGATGGTGGGGCGAAGTAGCGGGAGGCGCTGCGATAGCCGTCGAGGCGGGCGTCAGAGTGGGGCGCCGCTGTGGCATCGGTGGGGGCCGCGCGTGGTGGGGCTCGTTGAAGCGGAGGCGGGCTGCGACGCTATCAAACGGCGGGCGCTGGCGGTGTAGCTCACACGTCGGATGTCACCAGTGTAGTGATTGGGAGTCGGATAGACGAGTCGATCGATTACGAGAGAATGGTTGTTTATTGATGGCACCCTGGCTCTTTTATATTCCCCTGACAAGACCAGAGGGGGGTCGGGGGTCCCCACTCTGAGTTACAGCATGTTCAGACACAAATTGAGTTGTGGAGGAGCAGCCGATCACAACACCCTTTATCGTCGACCCAGTCGAGTGTGGATCGGTGACGTACAACTTGTTAATTTCAACTTTCATTGCGGCTCATCTGTGAGGGAGAGAGGCACTATATTCATAAAGCTGAAACAAGTATTACGATGTAATACTAATCTTATATAAAAATATATGGGGCTTATGAAAAAAATTGGAGATGTGTTCCATGTATGGTGGAAAGGTCTCTTCGAAAAATGGGAATAGATTGATCGTATTATGATCGCTGAACCAAGTTCAAGACATCAAATGGTTTCGTTGTTGACGTTAAAACTTCTTTTGGCGCGTTACGCTCTGGGAAGTGAATCCTAACACACGTTAAGCCTTGTCCGCACTTGTAACATTCACCCGTATCCATGTCACCGAGCATATCGTATCAAAAAAGCAGAAGCAGGTTGATGGCACGGCGAAAACACGTCGGTTTGAGAGGAACAGGCATAACTGTCAATTAGTTTGAGAATTTCCTCTTGATTCCACAACTCCATTTGAATGGAAATTAGCCCTTCACACACGACAAAACGAAAAATACTCGTGCAAAACACACAACTGGCACGATGGAGAATACCGCAACTGGTCAAGGAACTATGACACAGAAGGTGAGGCGCCCCTCTACACTGGCAGTCACCCCATCGCGACGTGTCCATGTCAGTCTCTTTGATGTGTCGACGAAAAACCGCCTTTTTGACGTTCAGACCCGTTGCATGGCGTGTCATGATTTTGACACGGAGCGAAGCAACGTTTGCCCGTTCACACTAGTGACAAGGTGCAGCGGTTACTGATACGGGTGAATATTACTCCTGTGGACTAGGCTTAAGACGCTTCATGAGCCAAGTAGTTCGTTCCAGCAGCATAGAGTTCTTGAACTCGGGTTTAGATGAGTTCACCGACCGAGTTCGACTGGATTTGGCAGAGTTGAAGTGGGTCTTGAGTTCATGAAACCGGCAGCTGGAACGCCCAAAAGTGAAGAGACACTGAAAGGGACACGCCTAAGAAGAGAAAACCACCAAATACACCTACGTCCGTCAGGCCGGAAAAAATGGAGCAGGTTATGATTTCGGGAGGGTTATGCTGAGGTTACCTGGAGGTGATCTCACTAATCGTTGGGTTCAGTTGAGTTCATGAACTCAACTGAACTCGAGTTCGTGAACCCAAAACGGTTGGAACGCGTCATCTCGACCATTTGCCCTGTGCGTGGTTTCTGCACTGAACCTCTTCATGAACTCGGCGTGGCTGGAACGAACCTAAGCTTCATCTCACCCTCAGTCCCTTCTTGCCCTCCTCCACATATTGAAAGGGAGGGAGGGAGAGTCACACTACCTCCGAAATGTCCGATTTTGTGTTGTTTTGATTAGTGGGGGATGTAGGATTCGTAAAAGGGGGGCTTCAACGGGAAAGTCTTTGAAAAAATCCTAACTCAACGGTTTTTCAGGTTGTATATTTTGGTGTTCAAATCGATATCGAAAGGTAGGTATGTTTCGACAAGCAGTTCCTGACCTCGCCCATTTTTGGCTGTTCAGACAGCATTAGAACTATTTCTGAAAGATCCCGAACTAGTAGACATTTGATGTTCGGACAAATTAGTTAGTAACCATTCAGAACCAGCTCGAGAGGTTCTGGATTTTCTTCAGAACTGGTAGTTCGAGGCATGTGCAGTAGACGTTTTCACCACCGTAAAATCCGAAAATCTTATTGAAAAAATCATAAATTAATGAAACTTGATAGAAAAGAGGGTAGATTTGGTACATAGGAGAAGATCCCATTTGGGGTCTAATTGGTCCTCAGAGGTCGGAATTTCACTCACTTACCGCTAAGGGATGAAAGATAGGGTTTGAAATTCTCAAAAATGAATAACTCGAAAACTTATAATAGGTAGGTACAATGGGTATTTATTTCGCCCAATATTTCGTAAAATTATGACTTTTTTTAGTAAAAATTTTGGCCAAAAGTCACGGTAAATAATGTTTAGGTAAATTTCCCCTATATACCTACTTGGGAACTAACGAAAAAAAATGTAGGTAGTTTTTTAAAACTTTTTTAGATACATAGGTAGGTACTGATAGGATACCACCTACCAAATTCAGGTAAAAGCACTAGTAGTGACCACAGTTAAGGAAATTTTGGCGTTTTTCACTAATTTCAGGGTATGTAAGTACCTGCAGTATTAGCCCAACTCATCCTTCGATTAGTTTTCTCTCCTAAAAATGACCGGTTTTAGACAGGGTAGGAAGAAGGTTTAACTGTTGGGAGTTGTTATTCTAGTTATTTATGAACTAGTTTGAAAAGCGTTCGTACGGACAGAGAACTGAAACTTCTGAAAGGTTCTCATCCCCCCGGTTTTCAGTTGTGATCATAACTGATTCGATTCCGAACTGATTTAAGCTAGGTTCGCATGGGGCGAAAATCAAGACACGGCAAACCGGTGCGGCAACACGTTTGCCAGAATTTTTTTCCGCAGAGGTGTTCACATGGAGCTGGAATCTGTGAGTGGAATCATCACCAATCAAATGTCGAATTCCACTATGGCGCGAACAAGCAAAAGGGAAAGGTGTGTGCAGTAACCTCTGCACAGATCCAGAAAGGTTCGGGCAGCGGAAAATATCAGGAGATTTTGATATAGTATCCATATGTTGTGTTGCTGTAATCCATTTTGTGTTGGCCAATAACATTGCAGAACGATTTGACGTACAGGAGGTTCGTTTCAGCATGCTTGAGTTCATGCACTAATTCGGCGCAATCGCTGTGTGCAGGCCTTGGCGGTCTGTGAAGCGTTCCAGTGAGGTTAAGTTCACATACTGTTCTACCCGCCCCGAGTTCCTGAGATGGTACATGAACTTCTTGCTCTAAACAGAGGGCAGGGTTGTGAACTGAAAACTTGAAGATAATCTTGCTGATGTGTACAACCTCCCCAAAACACGTACCTGGTCTTCTCACGCGAATAAAAGTTATTGTTGCTTGCATTTTGTTATAGTCGTTTATTGCGAAGGTTTCTAGTTCAGGCGTTCCAGCGGTTCAGATCATAAACCGAAAAATGCATGAACTCATCCGCACTACTTCAGTTCTCGCAGGGAACTATGTAGTACATGTTCTGTTCACAGTGCTGGAACAAAGCTAGGATTGCCATACGAAATTTCCGTTAACCTAGCTTCAGAACTGCTTGTCTGAACATACTTTTGCATAATTTTAAATAAAATCTTTATGCCTTCTCTCAACAGTAAATGTTTTATGAAATACCAGTATATACTACAACATGGTTATAATTAGTGTCATTGGCACAATGTTTTAATATTTCAAAAATGTGTAAAATATTGTTCCCATCTTATTCATACAAATTTTCCTATGAAAGAGCCTTATATTGTGCACTTATTTTTTCATTGAAAATATTGTTGATAGCAAATAATAGTAGGTATATTTACTAATAATTGTTGTCTTTAATAATATTATTGATAACAAATTATTTTACTCCATTCGTATTTTGCAGTTAAAGGTAAGATAATTAACTCATGAAGACTAAAGGTTCTTCGCAGTGAGCACCTGGTGGTTAGAAGACCATTAGTACCTACCAGGGGCGTTGTGTCCATAAGGCCACTTGGGCCACTGCCCCGGCACCCAAAAACACTAAGTAAAAATAAACTCCAACCATTGTTCAGTTGGCATTTGAATTTCCTTCCGTACACTGTACCTAGCATTTTTCACAAAGTTCAACAGTGTCTCGCCAGGTTCCTCTGGATATGGATATTCAATATTCTAGTAGAGCAATATTCATGTTTGCTCCATTGACCAAGCATGTTATCAGAATAAAGCGACAGTAATCGATCTCCTGCAATCGAAATCGAAACCTGGGCTCCTGAAACTGGCAGGTAGGTCCTGGGACCTAGTTTTCCCATGGCAACTGAGAAAAGTGGCCCGTCCGCGCATGCTCAGTCGAGTAAAAATGTGTTTGCCACGCCCACTTTGGGCCCTGCCCCAGAATCTGATTTCCACTCCAAAATTGTTCCTTTTCACAATCGATTCAATCCCTTCTATTCAATTTGTCATCTCGATATGAGATGATTCGTCGTCTTCCAATTTGTTCTTGTTGTCTAATGAATGATATTCCCTTTCTGTGTTGAGTATTGTCAGTTTTACATTTTTTGCGTCAAATTGTGTGTGTTTTGCGTTCGGTCTGGTTCCAATGACAGATTTGTATTTGTGGTACCTTCGTGCGTTTTGTCCTGTTTGCTGTTTGTGGATTGATTGGCTTCGTAACACACAGTTCTAGCTTCTAGTCAATAGCTTCTCCATTCAAGTAGGTAGGGGCCAATGGGTCATTGTTTTGTTGTATTTTAATTTCCTATATTTTTGTAGCACATGAATTAGGTGGCTAATTTGTAGTAGACATTGTCGACGTTTTTTTACGATGATAGTGTTGATTAAACGAGATGAGCTTTGTTGAATACCACTGAATCAGTAAATAAGGGAAGGGTGTTGTTGCCTTGGGGTATTTTGTAAACAAATCTGTTGGTTTTGTGGTCTGGTTTGGTGCCCCACCGTTTTCAGGGTCCACGCGCCGCTACTGGTACCTACCTACCTACATATTTGGGGGGAAAAACGGTTTTCAGTAAGCATCTTAATCATGTGTAGATTTACAACTTACATCACTTCATTGGCGATTTACACTGTCACAAGTCAAATGTCAGTGAATCTCTGTATGTATTTCAGATGCTCACCTGCATGGCAATGTTTTGGAATTACCGGTCCACGCCCGTCGTCATCCTAAAGGATGACTGGCTCCAGCCCATCTCCAGCATCCTCTCCTGGCCCACTTACATCCCTGGAGCTCTCAGTTTCCCTGTGTGGTTTTTAATGTGTAGTACTGTCGTGAAACTTACGTTACAGCCTGACAGTCTGAGTTTTCACTAGATAGGTAACTATTGGTCTGCGTTGTTCTTGGATGTACACTCTTATACTTTGTAATATAACTTAATTTCCCGTCATATATTGTGTGTTTTGTCTTCCATTCAACCCTATGATAACAGAAACTCTCAGATCTTTCCCTATTGGTTATTTTGGATATTTAACATATCAAATTGTTGACTCTCCTTTCCCTTGGTATTAGTAACTTATTAGAACCTGAGCCTTTCACTGCCTTGCCTCTAGCTCTATTTCACAATTTCATAGTTGTTATTTCATAGTTGCTAGATCTTATCTATTTAGCGATATTAACAAGCCCATGTTTAAGTTATGCACCAAATGGTCAGAAGTGTCAGATTTCGCATTCTGTGAGTTCTAAATTTATGATGAGTCAGAAGTGTCACAATGAGTTCTATATGATGAAAAACATGGAGTCACCAAGCCAACTCCACAGGGGCTGAGGATGGTTGGTAAATAGAGGTCTAAAAATAGGTATAGGTACAGGTATAGATATTACCTTTACTACTAATAAACATTACCTACGTAAGTATTACTTATAATATGAATTATTATTGATTGTTTAGACAGTGGGAATTCAGAAGTCTGTTTTAGGAGCATCCTGGATTTTATTTTTGTAATTTTGATACATTTTATATTTTATTATACTAATGAGAAAGCGGATTTCATTCAGGGGAGTTTTCATTGACGATCAAGTAGTTCAGAGGATCTGGTAGGCTATGCTTCACACACACTGGCGTCCTGCAGAATGTGTTATTATTAACTGCTGATTCTGCGGTAGTCCAGAAATGTGGGAAGCTAGCTTTATTACGGCTAAACGGGGTTGTTCTAATCAGTATCTACCTAATAATGAGTTTTCTGGTAGGTAGCGAGCCTACCTACTCAAGATATGGTGCCGATTTTTTTGTTTTTGTTTTGTTGTAGTTGGGCCACTGACCACCAGAAGAACCTTCTTCCGAACTGTTCACATGCCTTTTTCTGAATGTTAGCTGACTCCTATGGTTTGTTTGGACATAAGTACAGTCCAGGACAGAACTGCATTCTGAAGGTTCGTTCAGACAGACAGTCCTGGACTGTTCTATCTAAGCCACACCCCTTTTTGTGCGTTCGGACAGTGCCAGAACTGGTTCTGGAAGAGTTGGCTGTCCAGAGAAACAATCCATACAAACAAACCATGAAAATGAAGAGACAGAACCATCCAGGATTGAGTCTAGAACCAGAACTGTGTCTGTCCCAACAGCTGGCTGATGATTCCAATGGGGTACCTAGCCTAGGGATGTGGCGTTCAGCACTGAACGGATCCGAACTGAACGGATCTTTCAGTTGAACGTATCCCAACTGAAAGGGTTCCCAAAGAGTTGCCGTTCACCAGTTCATGAACTCTCTCTTGTGACGTCCTCACTCCTTCCTCCGATCCCACTCCTTCTCCTTGTCGCCACCCGTTCTCAACTCCTTTACCCTTCCCCTCGCCGCTCCACTCTTTCTGCCCTTCCCTTCAACCCTTACCGTTCTTTCCTCCCTTCCCTTATCCCTTGAGCTGAGAGTTGACTGACCAGTTCATCAACTCCACGGAATAACAGAATCAAGTTGAGAATTGAGAATTGAGAATTTATTTATTATTAATTTTCACAGCTTCAGGGCTCAAGGCCCCACTTAGATACTGTACAACACAATTACAAATACAAATTGCAGATGGCGCTAATATAATTACTTTTTTTTTTTAAACACATTTAAAAAAAGGCAAAAACGGATACAAAAAGTTGTTACTTAAAGAATAGGTACATCGTTTTTCTTGCCGTTTATAGACTTGTCACAGGAGACAATAATGAGGGATTAGAAAGAGAGAAAAAAAAAGAGAGAAGGGGAAAGAAAGGAAGAGGAGAGAAAGTTATTTGGCTACTTATGATCCTTGAGAAACTGCAGAACTGCAAGTTCAACTCCTTCCCTTCCCTTCTTCACTCTTCACGTTCTCTTCACCCCTCCCTACACCCCTTACCGTTCACATCACCCCTCCCTACACCCCTTACCGTTCACATCACCCTCCCTTCACCTACCTTCTACCTGAAAGGGCTTTGGAGCGTCAAACTTGAGAGTGAAGAACTGAAGAACGGTGAACGGATCCCAAAGAACTGATCCCAGAAAAGAGTGAACTGGTGGGAGTTAACTCCCGGAATTGAACGGATCTTACACATCCCTAACCTAGCCTGAAGCATTGTAACCTTCCAGATAAGCTGAAGGTAGAAGCATAAGCTTTGTTCCAGCCAAAAACAGTCGTCGAACCACAGTCCACTGCCTTCTTGGTTACAGTTCGAACCGTGGTAACAACCTGGTTGAACTGCACTGGTGGGCTGGAACAACGGTTGCTGACCATGGTCGCAGTCAGTTCCTGGAACACCGGTTGACATTCAAATCACTAAACTGTGCGTGCTCGGTCCAACCGTGGTTCAACGGCATTGAATGAATGAATTGTTTATTCTCAGTCAAGGAGTACATTACATTGTTCAAAACATGCTCATAGTACAAAAATAGTACATAGCTTACATAGTACAAAACATGCTCATAGTATTAGGTAAGGTAGACTCCCGCAGTGGCTAGGACAGATGGCGGGCAAAGCTGTTTTTTATTATTGTTGGCACATGTTGATTTAATGAATAATTTATCACAAAATTAAAGTGTACTTAACAAATTGTACTTGGAATGGTGGTTGACAGTACGTAACAGAAGTTACGGGTTATTATTTATATGGAAGTTACGTTATTACCTTGGATCCAGGATCTGAAAATGTTAGTACTGATATTTTTATATGATTTTTGGTTTATTATTTTCAATAATGAACCTTTGGAATCGAGCATTTCCAGCTCCCCGGGTTCTGCAGTAGTCCATGGTAGGAAACTTGGATTTATTTTTCATTGCATAGTGTAGGCAATGTTACAGTTCCGAGCTATTAAGTAATGCGTTCGTATAGCTTAGCTGTCGGGGATCTACAATAAATTGTTATTAACAATTATTTTTATTATCTTCTTGTGCAGTACCTACCTACTTCTATTTTGTTAATGTATGATTTGTATTTTCTCCCCCAACATGTCAAATAATAGGTTAATATGCTTTTTGTTAAAGAATTATAAAATATCAAAAGTTTGACAGTGGTGAATATAATGTTTTAATCTACTGAAATAGTGGCATAAAAATAGTGAAATGAAAAGTTGTTGAGTGACCTTTTCTGTTTGATGGTCCCACTTCAGGCATTCATACATGGTTACTCTGAGATATGTGATGGAAGACACTTGTTGATTTTGGTAACAGGGGCTTGTAGAGGCTGAATCACATGAGCAGTTTGAGGAGTGTAAAAAAATATGATGAGTGGTTGGGTTGGGCTGATGGATTTTTTTAGCTAAAGCAAACAAGCTTCTTTTTCAGATTTAGATAAGTACAGGAGATTGGAACACAACCAGCTGTGGATAATTTTCAGGCATTTTTCAGCTTCACGAAAAGTGCGTTCCTACAAATCTCCGCTGACAGCTATTGCTGTGTCGTCTGCATAAGCCACGAGTTTTCCTTCCAAATTTAACTTGCACATATCATTAATATAGATTGTAAACAAAATTGGGCCTTATACTGTTCCTTGAGGAACTCCATTCTTAATGTGAATTGTGTATTGTTATTGTGTGTTACTGACGATGGTTTGATCACCGAAACCGGTATAACAGTGTTTATTGCGTTTTTTCGTGTATTAGTGGAAATTAATAGACTATTTTTTTCAATAACTTCGTTTTTCTTTGAACCCCATTCTTTACGGCCAGAGACATGCTCAGAGCCAATTGACTGGCTGGAACAAAGTTATGGAGTGGGGATGTACTTTTCTGTGGTCCTCAACATGTACCGAAATTACGATCAGAAAACTGGCTGGATAGTCAGGAAACACTCGACCATCAGATGGTCACTGCAAACAAACCTATAGAACCTATAGAATAACCTGGTTGGTTATATCTAGAGTGAGCTAGAACAACTAAAAACTTGGACAGCTTGGGTTTGTCTGCTGTATGTATGTTTTTTTAAACAATAGGTATTAAACTAAGTACCTATAGGACATGAAGTAGGTAGGTTGAATAGGCTAGCAGTTTCGTCCATACCTATAGTAGGTAATGCACCTAACCACCACCCTAGAATAAATTATACTAACCACAGAACAGGAGACCTGTCAGGCCTTTCAGTATCATTGTATACCTATGTATTATTTTATGATATACCCATTTATTAATATACAAGTAAATAAGTAAGTTACTACGCCTACTTCCAGCTATAAGTATGTAGTGTCTTTTGTGTTGGAGATTTATTGTTGACATGTTTTGTTGGCTACACTGTAAGTGGCAGCCACCCATCAATTTCGCGCATGGATGGTCGATACTATTCAAAGTATCGATACTAATAATCATAGAGTATTGAAGAGAATGTATCGATATATCAACAGTATCGACACGAAAGTATCGTCACTTCTCAGTATCGGAAATGGGATTACAACATTTTTATTTGGAATTAGGCTGTACCTCTTACAAGGACGAGGAGATTACTACGAGTATTTATTTATTTTATGTGAATGAGCACGAGAACAATAGCAAGTAGGTACCTACCGTTTCAATTTTTTTCTAACACTCCATTTCCTCAGGTAGGTATGAACGTACCTACATACAAACATTTTCTAATGCAAAATAAGTATTATTAGCGAATTTTCGAAGAAAAGGAAGCTATTGTTCTCGGTCCAAAATTTTTAAAACTCGAATTTCCGAAAGATTTTTATACCAAAATCCGTTTCAGACCATCCTGAATTCACTGCCGAAAGACACCAAAAAATATATGTATATATATATATATATTTGACGGGGCTAAGAAGTTCCACACAATGAGAATAAAGCTGCACAAGGCGTTTAATGAAAATTATTAAGTATTAAACTATGAATGCTTGAAAAAGGTAATTGACTAATAATTTGAAATCGGTAGCTGTCTTCTGCAGATCGTCCCTTGTTGGTGGTTTTCTTTATGATGTATCCACCCACGTGGATACTATCGGTCCTTCTCTCTTCGTTAGTTAGTTTTGCCAGGATGGATGTAAGTGTCGGACATAGTCGTGCTGTGCTTCGACATATTTATATATTAATTGCTATGCAATTTTAACGCCGGGGGTCATGTGAAAAAAATGTCCTGTCACAAAACGCGTCACGCAAAGAGGAATGTGATGAAGATGAGCACAAAGAGGAATGTGATAAAGATGAGCACAAAGAGGAATGTGATAAAGATGAGCACAAAGAGGAATGTGATAAAGATGAGCACAAAGAGGAATGTGATAAAGATGAGCACAAAGAGGAATGTGATAAAGATGAGCACAAAGAGGAATGTGATAAAGAATTACCAACGTTATCTTTGTTACCTATGAATAACTAGTTACCTACATTTCATGGTAACGGGCGCCGCTTGGCATTTTTTAATGTGTTTCTTTGTTGTTACCTCCTTCAGAAATAAATGTAAATAAATAACGTTTAAACAGAATCGTTTTATTTTTTTGTGTGTTGGTGGTGTGGGGGGGGGGGGGGGGTAAATTGCATAGCAAATTCTCCTTTGTTATACGAAGTATAAGAACACATCCTTCGGGGGTGAGGAACGGCGAAGCCGTTCCGAGGGGGCGGAGCCCCCTTTGGTGGTCCAGGGGGCTTGCCCCCTGGCGAGGCCCGAAGGGCCGAGTTATATTTATATATTTATATATTTATATATTTATATATGTATGTGTCATTCCAGACGATAACTCTCGAAAGAATTGAGATGAAAAGTTCAAATTTGCACGAAAAATCTGTCTTGGCAATCGACAGGCTAAGTTCGAAGATGGGCAGAATCGGGTCACTCTAAGGGGGAGTTTTGGGGAATTTTAGGGGGGGGAAATTACCCATAAATTCCCAAAATGAAAAAGTCTGACAAGTGACACCTCATTTTAAAGGTTTTTGTACGCTGAACACGATGGTGAAATCAGAATTGCGATATCTCATTCCATTCTCAAACTGGAGCACTTTGAAGATGAAGGAACGTGGTTATTTCTTGAGATGTTCTTCCTGGTTCGTCTGCTCTAATCTGATAACGGAATGGGATATCGCAATTCTGACTTCACCATCGTGTTCAGCGTTGGAAAATCTACAAACCGAGGTGTTACTCGGCAAAAAATGGAACAAAAAATTTGTTACGTATCCAATACCTACTCTTCTGGTCCTATTCAAAACATTTTTGATTTCCCCCTCCCCCTCCTTCCACCCCAAATTTTACTTTGCGTAAAACTACTCCTGTTTTAATTTTGTATGGTATCAAGTTGGGAAAACATTGGCCGAAAATTAATTTTCAGAAAATTTTAGGCGGAGGAGGAAGATGCCGAAAACTTCGAAAATTCGCTCTTATAGCCATGCTGCATGACTGTGGTTTTTTGTATATAAAACAAGAATTGTTGTAAACAAAATAAATATTATTTTTCATATAAAATAAAATGGTAATTTTTTTAGTGTTAATAGGAAAGTATAAGTAACCACGAAAACTAAAATCTAACAACAATATTATGCTAATCTAAATGTTCAATTTGAAGTACTGTATTTGAAGTATATTTTCGATGTTAACTGTCGTCTCTGTACAATTGGGCCTTGCCCATTCTGTTAAATAAATAAATAAATAAATAAGTAGGTAGTAGGTAATTAAAAAAAAGTTAGGAACTTTAAGTAAAATTCCTTTTATGTAAACGAATAAAACGAAGGTTGTTGTTTTCTCTCTCCTGTGGACTTGAGCATGGCGTCGAACGGGTTTCAAATTATGGTCTTGAGATTTCGAAGTAGTGTGGATTTGAGAAAAATGAAGTAGCAAATAAAAGGAATTTGGGGACTGGTTCTCCGATAGTATGGGTGAATAAGTATCGATGGTAAAAATAATCGATACGTCCGGAAGTAGTATCGATACTCCCGAAAAGTATCGACCATCCAATTTCATGGTTCTCGTTCTCGTTCCTGTTTCCCTTGCCCGTCTCATTCTCAGTCGTTCGCTTGTGTCCTCCCGCCCGAAAAGCTCTAGTTCTGCGTTGAACCTTGTTAAATTTGCAGATCACCATTTTAGTTGGCTCCCACGTATTCTGTCATCCCTTAGTACCCGTTGGTTGCATAATATACGACAGCCATCCCTCACCATGCCACCAAAAAAGAAGGTAAGTTTTGGCGTTTCACTCCTAGCATGATTGATACTGCATAGTGCTGTAGTAGACTTGGCTTTTCACATTTTATATATTTTATTCCCCTTAATTTTTATTGAGATGCTTGGATTTTCCTGTTTCACGCTAACACTAATTTCATTTAAAAGCACGTATTCATGATCTTGAGAGGTTTGAGTTTCATGTTGGGATGGCCATGTTGAGCGTTTCCCGCCCGGCATTTTGCAACCCCTTCGACGTAGGTATTCCATTTTTCCTTCTAGTTGTTAAGTAGGTGTATATTTTTTCAATTATCGAATACATTTTAATGCTTGTATTTAAGTGATCTTGTTAGTTGTGTTGAAAAATCATTTTTTACGTTCTCGAATCAGGCTAATTCACGAGGTTCATGGGAACACCCGCCTCGCACCCTAGAACAGTGTTCGGCCTAAGTATAATGAACCGAACACATTTACCTAGATCGATAGTTCCGCCACCACAGACCTACGTACATGTTGGTACCCATAACTATAAGCGTTTTTAAATAACTAGTAAGCGTTTAGGTACTTACTCGCATGTAGGTACTGATACTGAAGACATGGACATCACATGAATAGAACTGTAAGGGAAACTAATGTCTAAAACGGAATGTCCGTTTATGACAGTGCTATGCAACCGCAGAAAATGGATTAGAATTCTATGTTCTGGGCATGCAGCATGGTTCACTCTATAAATATAGGCCAGATTTTCTCCGCACCCTGGTTAGGTTGATATCGAGCTCCGCACTTGCCAGTACGTAAGGTAGGTATGTACCTACTTGTTGGGAATTGCTAATTTGGTTGCCTTTTCAGATACGGTAAGTAGTTAAGGAACAGCAGGTTCTTCAATAAAATACCTATTTTAGGGGAGAAAATTACATAATTTGCCGGTTTAACTGTTGGGGCAGTGAGTGTGGTTTGTTTCTTACTCGCCCAGTTCTATAAATCGAAATTATTTAATACACTAATATTATTCAACAATTCATCGTAATCAAATCCTTAAAGTCTCAATCTGTACTTCCGAATAAAATAAGGAAACATTGACAAAAAGGGTACGCCTAATTTTAGAACCACATGCGTTGGCATCCTGAGGTTCCTTGTCTGCTTTACAGAAATTTTGGAATTTTCACGTAATTTCTGCTTTGTGTTTCACCTACCAACTCAGCCAGTGCAGAAGGAAGTGAAAGACGCTGAACATGTAGCCGCAGAGGCAGCTCTTGTGTCTGTAGAAAACAAAGATGCTCCCATCGGTATTACGAACAAAGAAATAGATTATCCAGCCGTAGAAGATGTTCCGAAGCCACAGAAAAAGGCTGCGGCGAAGAAACAAAAGAAACCCGTCGACATCCTACAGGCATGTTATTCAGTAATTATTCTTATAAGATACTGTGTTCGAAATCCACTAAGTTGCTTATGGAAAAGCGTGTTACCTATTTGTTAGGTACCTACACAGTTTGTTAAGAAAATCTTGTTGTTGTGTTTTTGGTATGGTTTGAATTGCATTGATTTGGAAAATAAAAGTTGTTAAAAAGGTTAAATCTGAAAATTATATTGGACATTACAATACTAGAATTTATTCTTGGGGTTGCAATGCATGACATCCTCGAGGGCAGTTGAAAACGCTGCAGATTATTACACAACGGTTTATTATTCACCTGTCTAGATGCCCCTTCTGTGTAGATCTCTGTTTTCTGCCCTAATGCTTCGTACAAGAGCGCTGAGTCGAGTACTGGAACAAGCCGGGCAATCACATTTCACAAATATGCGATGGAATCAATAATTCTATAATTAATTATTTGTCGTTATTCAAGAAGCATAACGTTTGTTCATATTAAAAAAGTACCTGTCAACAACATCCAAAATAAACATCATTCTTCAAATGAAATAATATCTCGGACATGCGTCATTATAATCAGGTGTTCCCCCCGCAATGATATCTGGCCTGGATGTGCATACCGTTTCATTCATATTGACGAAGGTTTTCGTCCATGGCTCCGGTTGGTCTCAAAAAATTCTCAAGTTCGAGGTCAATTTAAAAACTCAAAAAACCCATACCATTCTATTTTTTCTTCATGCTCGATGCCAAAGTTCTGTAGTTGATGAGCTGTATCGAGTGAGCCTGTGGACTTACTTGCTCGATCGCTGGTGATTGGGAATGGGGTGGTGGCTGAGGTCGTCCATCGAGTCCTGTCTCGTCCCAACCACAAAGAATCCACGAGTAAGATGATAGGAACGAATTCTAATTCTCCCTGAGTGACAGCTGATCTCTTAATAGAGCCCTGGTCAGGATTGGCTGCTTACCCTCCTCCCACCACCTGAGATCTTGCTTCATTGAATCTCAACATTTTCATAATCTGAAATGCCGACAGGTTGGCAATATTTTTCACCTAACGTATTTTTTCACCTATTTATTCATACGTGATGCGTCCTTGTTGTGACTGGTGTCAAAGATTGACCCAACGCATTCATCATTCTGTGATAACGTTTTTGTATTCATTGAATATTGTGATGTACAATTCAGCCGACTTCGAAAGGATCTGAAGAGGGTGAAAAGGTTCTCTCAGACGCACCAGTTGCGTCTGTCGGTAGCAGTGGTGAAAAGAATAGAGATGAAGTCGATAATCCAGTAGAAGAGGTACTTCCAAAACCAACCAAGAAAGCTCCAGCTAAGAAACAGAAGAAACCCGTGAACGACCCTAAGGCAAGTTATTTCACGTAGCAATGTTGAGGCAAAGGTTTTTAAATATTATTAATGATAAATAGTATGAACCGTAATATAATTTCCATATCTTGTTTCTAAAAATGTTCGTTACCTACCAGATTTGTCCATAACACGAATATTTATTATTGATTACCTACATAAAATTTGAACTAGCTTTATTTAACGAAGTTTCATTCACAGGCCTCTAAAGATGGATTGGACGACAAGCCAGGAGTCGACACTGTTAAAGACACCACACAGGAAGAGCTGGACAAAGAAAACGTTGAAGACCTCAAACCTGACGATAAACCAGCTAAAAAGACAGAAAAATCGTCTCCACGTAGAGGCGTCAAACGAGGCCCCAATAAAGCTCATGCAGCTCCATTCAAATCTGTTAGTTGAAATTATTTTGGTGTCACCCGCGTATGCTCTCCATGTCCAGTCATTCTTGCATACTCATCGTCTCGATTTCTTATGTCTATTTGCAGACAAAAGAGGCGTCAGAGGATAAGGAAGTCGCTGAGTTGGGAAGTGTTGAAGAGACCCTTAAAACTGACGAAGAGCCCGTCAAGAAGACGGAGAAAGCCCCTCCACGTAGAGGTGCCAGGCGGGGTGTTCAGAAGGTGGATGACGCTCCTTCCATTCCTGTGAGTTGCAGTTTCTATGTGTTGAAAAGCTTAGCTGCTATTAGAAATTACCCAACCGTTGGTTTTGTTGAGATTGTCTGTTGCTTAGCCCTCCAACGCCCTTGATGGTCCCGGCTGGAATTTTTTGTTGCCCCTCAATTTTCTGTTCATTTAGAGGCTTTTTTAAATGAAGAAATGAGATGATTGCAATTTTAAATTGAATTAATCAACATTTAGAGGGGTGTCACCTGTAGGTGACTAAAAGGCATGTCAAAAATACTTCGAGTTTATGTTCTGACTGGTGGAACCCAAGATAGTGATGACATTTTTGTAACAAGAACGAAAAACTTCGTTTTGAAACTTGATAAACATAAATAACCACTAGTGGTGGTGGTGAAGGATAATTGAAACACAAAACAGAATATAAATGCGAAAATAATCTTATTATGAAAAATATAATGAAAAATTATATTATGAAATCATTATATTATGAAAAATATAATGACTGAACCTAGAGATATGGGCACTAGACAGGCAAAGATAGAAAGGTGACCAACAAAAATGCTTTGTCACCCACAGGTGACACTCGCTGTTTACAGCTAGATTATGCACATATGATACACTTCATATTCTCACAAAACATTTATAAACAAAGTTCATCATCTCTTCTAATGGGAATAATCAAGTTTTAGTCTCTGCATTCCGTTTTTGGGCCATTACTTTGAGCAGGGAGCGGCGCAGTCTCTCAAAACAGTGGAGTTTGCAACGTTTTGATGGTAATGACCTTATGGAATTACAATTTTGGGGGCATCCATAGACCCAACCTTGTTTGCCCACTTACGTAGAAACCACAGGAGTGCGTAGTGATAGCTAAAAGGCATTTAACCGAGCACAGTCAAGTTGCAAAGTTGTGTCATCTGAGGGTGACAAGAAGCGTTGAAGGGTTAGTTTTAAAAATTCGAGTGTTGTAGCTGAGATGTGAAATAGGCGTTTCCTTCAACAGCCCTCAGGAATATCAGAAGATGAGGTGAGTGACGAATCTCCTGTGGAAAGTGTCAACAAAGAGGCGAACATTGGCGACAAAATTGATGAAGAGCCCTTGAAAAAGAAGGAGAAATTGCCTTCTCGTAGAGGTGCCAAACGTGGTCAAAAGGCTGAAGGTGCTCCACCCAGTGCTGTTAGTTGAAATTTTGTTTAATATCCTTTGCTCATATTTTTCTAGTAATTGAAGTACCTAAAAAAGTTTATGGTAGATTTGATCTGCTGTTCAGTTCCATTGGTCCTATGCAAATTGGAGGGTTGATGGTAAAGTTTCTGTCTGTAGACTACGGTAGATGCATCAGGTGAAATGGACAAGGACAATGCAGAAAGCCACTTGGAGGAAGGTGACTCGAAAGATGTAGAAAAAGCGCCTTCTCGTAGAGGCGTCAAACGAGTTGCTCAAAAGGCTGAAGACGCCCCTTCCAATCCGGTGAGTCCATTTTATCTGTTATTGATGTCTGTAATGTTATCCCAACCTAAACACTCAGGCTTGTTGTTAAGCTTCTGTGGTTTGCAAGAGAGCATCTTGATCAAGTTGGGTTAGTATGCTGTTAGCTGTATAAATACGTACGTGATGTACTCTCAGGAAATCTGTTGAACAGGTGGAGATGTGTAAGATGCGTTAAGTTCTAGGAGTTGATTCCGACCAGTTCACTCAGTTCTGAGATGCGTTCTTTGGGACACGTTTACCCGTTCACCAGTACAACCGAGTCCCTAATCCAAATTCTAATTATCCCGACCTAAAATTCACGAAAACAGGGTTTAGATAGGTTTGATTCAATAAAAAGTTATACATATTTAATAGTTTAATAATATATAGGTATATATTATTTCATAAAAAATCACAATGGTTTGGAAAGTCCATCACAATAAAAAATGTCACAGATGTCGCTGGAATCTAATGAGTAAGAAGCCTCACTCAGCAACGAGTTGAGAAGGGATGAACTGGTGGGAGTTGGGAGGGGAAGGCGAGGAGTTAGGAATGCGGGCAAGGCGGAAGAATGGCTGAACGGGTGAACCGAGGAGTTGTGAAAATGGAGGAACGGTACGAACATAGAGGGCCAAGGCCAGGGGTTGATGAATGGATGAACTGGTGAAAATGGAGTGAGGTTAGGATCGCCCATTCAGTGAGAATGTCAACTCTTTGGTCATCCGTTCAGTTGGGATATGTTCAGTTTGGATCCGTTCAATGCTGATCGCCACATCCCTACGAACAGGTCAGTTTTCCTGTAGCGGGTTATTGAATCAAGCATTGACCATGAGAGCTGTCTTTCGACTTGGTTGAATCAGTGCTGCCAGATCTCGCTAATCGAAGTTTTACGTGATTCATTACCCTCTTGGAGTCCTTTTGTCCAGCTGGTGGGTACGTTATCCGGTAGATCTAGGACCACTAATAAAATGAAATGATGAAATAAGATTACGAGTGAGATGTTACTTGGGGCAGCAATGCCGATAGAGATAAAACATTCTCACTTGGGGCTAGTGGCTTTTTAATACCCTTTCATGGTCATGTATGAGAGATAAAGTTAGTGTCCGTGCAGACACACGACAGCGAGCAAGCATTATCTATCATTGACTCAACCTCTTCAGTGTATCACAATACGTTGAATACCTCTCTAGACATTTGTTTAGTATCTCTGTAACTCATTAATTCACTTCGCCTTCTTTCATGATGTTGCAGGTTTCAGAAAAAGATGGCGATTCATCTAAACCTCGGGGAGGAGGACGAAAGGATGTTCAGGTTCTTGATTTTTATTTGCTGTATTTCTCCACAAACCTATGATGTCGTCAGAGCTTTAAACATGACGGTATCATGGTAATCACAATGCTCAAGCTAATTTAGAATTCCAACCATATATTTATATAGAGCCGTTAGTTAATAACTGCTTCAACCGTTCGTTTACTCCAAGCGATTTGCAGCAACATTATTCACTGCAAGGTTCAGTAAAATGATGATAAACGGTTTATACAGTTCTAAGATTGTTGTTGATCTCAGATTTGTTGGGTAATATTATTGGTAGATCCACAGACACCATTATCGACAGTGCTGTTTTGTTCAAGCATGCCGCATTCTATCTTGAATCAACTATTCTTAGGTAAGTATTAGGTTTGACAAACTGGGTTCCCTTCTTGCTTGGTCGCTTTTTTCTACTAATTTGGAATGCGTTTGGTTGGAAATGGCTTCTTTTTTTTTGCATGTAATGATGGTGATGTGTTTATATACTCCTTAAAATGTTGATGGTGTGAATCAGTGCAGTTATGAGGAAGACTTATGTAATGGCACAATTATTTTGTATTGTCAAATTTTCACATTTCAATCAGTCACATTTCCAGTAAACATGTTTGTATAGACTCCGTGATGTTAACACACATAGTGCCAAGTAAAAAAAAAAATCATTATTCTGTATACACCTCTGTATTCGCTCAGAAAAAAATTTTAAACTCCCCCCTCAAAATTTTTCCTTTTGCGTTTCAAGATGTGTTCCGAAAATGAAATGTCTGTCTGCCGTATCATCCATATCTCATTTATTATCGGTCTAAAAAAAACCGTTCTTTCGCAGACATGCTCCATTTGGGCACTAGCTGTGCTCCGAAGCTCATCAGCCCGATCGTAATACACCCAGGGTGTTGTGGGTGAATAATGGGTGCCAAATTAGGTGTTTTTGAGGTTCAGCTCCCAAAATTAATTTTGAATGAGTCAAAATCCTGGGAAATCACCATAAATTTGTGTAATAACACTAGAAGTAGTATTAACAGGTGAACCAAGACAATCAAATGGCACTATCAATGAGCAAAGATAATTTGTCAAAAATAGGAGCATAATTCGAGTTTTTTGGGGGCCAAAACTGGTGGAAACCATCAGAAATAGATATTTCAGTTGTTGCACATGAAAGAAACAATAAATGGACCGCCAACATTTCTTTAGGTACGTACAATAGAATAATAAACCCATGTGACAAGGACTTGGAACGTTTTTGAGTAGGCCACGCCTCGAGGCCAGGTCTGTTTTGGTTTATTATTTTCAATAATGAACCTTTGGAATCGACCATGAAAACATTTTTAACCCCCCCCCCCCCCCCCTCAAAATGCCACGTTTCAAGGCACGTAGAATAGGAATATCGAATTGAAATATTTCAGTCCGTCCGCCGTACGCTGTCCCCCGGCTTTTTCCTTAGTTCCCATGAATCAAAATTCACGAAATTTGGTATGGGTCCCATTTGGGCTCTGGTTGGTCCTCGAAGCTCGGCGTCAATGTCACTCAACTCTAAGGGGTGAAAAGTAGGGGTTGAAATATCCAGAGTATCCATATATCAGAGGTGTGAGTTTTCTTGCATTTTAAATTAGTTCGATTTTTTTTAAAATTTTTGAGACCATCCGGAGCATTCTACAACAAAGTCGCCATAAAATTTGACCTAAAGAGCAGCAAGTATGCGGGCATCAAGCTGGGTTGAGAGCACACATCACTTGTCTGTCGGCCAGGTAGTTCCGAAGCGGAGTGGTATATGCGTCGGGCTCTTGCACTTAACATCAGAGGTTTGAACCCGGTTCCGGGACCGAATATTTTTCACTTCACATCAACAGTTTCCCTTCAGAACTACATTTGTATTTCTTTTTGCCATTTTAGCTACTGCTTGAACAATCAGCGCATGATGTTAATTTCTTTTGGCGAATAGGTGCTGAGAGGGGCTGTGATCTATACAGAAGGGTTATCTGTACAGAGAGCTGTGGTATGTTACAGAAGGGTATTCTATACAAAAACGCTGCAAATCCCTGCACAACAGTTTATTATTTTTGTATAGAATACCCTTCCGTTACAGATCACAGCTCTATGTATAGATAACCCGTCTATATAATATGATATGTACTATTCTATACATATTATGTAGATCGCAGACCCTCCGTAGGTTAGTACCTAACCCCGTACTCGTTACTAGGTACCTACCTAAATCACGAGTTAAATGTTGCTAAAATAATTCTGCCGATGAAAAACAGTACCTAACAAAAAGAAACACACATAATGAAGTTCTGAAAAGAAATTGTTGATGAGGAGTGAAAAAAGTTGCAAAAGTACCTACCAACAAACTCCAGCCCCTTCTACGTAGATGGTATAATGAACCGTTGTGTAATAATTTACCGTTGAGTAATGATTTACCGTAGTAATAATTTACCCATCAATAATACTTCAACGTTTGTTCAAGTTTCACTACCTACCAACAAACTCCAAAAGAGCCATCATTTTTCAAATTAAATAATATCACAGAACAACCAACTCGACTTCATACTCCGCCAATATAATCAGGTGGCCCCTAGCAATGATTTTATCTCCGCCAATTTTCCTATTGTGGGCGCGTCTCTGGTTACGAGATTTGGTTTGAATTGTATACAATTTCATTCACACTGGAGTCGAAAATGCCTGTCGGTGCAAACTTCGGGGCCTTACTGTGAACGAACGGCTGGACGTACGATGCTCCGGATGGTCTTAAAAAACTCGCAAGTTCAAGAACTATTTAAAACCGTAAAAATATTCACGTAAAAAAATGGTATAGGCGTTTTGAAAATTTCAACCCCTATTTTGAACCCCTTAGAGATGACTGACAGTAACGTCGAGCTTCGAGGACCAACTAGACCCCGAACGGAACCTATAACCCGAATTTCATCAATTTTCTTTCATGGTAACTAAGAAAAGTGGCCCGTACGGCGTACGGCGGACAGACAGAAATATTTGTATTGCAGTTTTGGATTCTACATACCTTGAAACGTAAACCATCAAATTTTGAGGGGGGGTAAGAATTTTTTTTTCATGCTCGATTCCAATGGTTCATTATTGAAAATAATAAACCAAAATGAACCGTTTTGTAGGGATTTGCAGCGTTTTTCCACCTGGGTAACTGGAGAAACGGTAGAGGCAATTTCTTTCACCATATTTTCCATTCAAAGTAAGCCATAACTTGTATCAGTGTGATACAGAAGCTTTCAGAGTGACTTTTCGATGTTTTATCGTATTGATACAGTGGCCTTCGACTGTAAACAAATATGAATCGTCATGGCAATCCACTGTAATGTGACCTCACCATTTAAACTCGATTGGTGTCAGTTTGATCCGTAGGCGCTATGCGAGGGTGATAATTACACTTGATAGGTAGAGCAACATTTTTATTATGCCTTTCCATGTATTTATATGCCTCATGTAAGCTAAATGTATATGTGTATCACATGGGTCCTTGCTGAGTGGGTGACGTCCACTGTAATAATGGATTAGTGACGGCCATTTGGATTGGCCGAGGGGCTGTGGCTCATTTGTTATCAAACTTCCATTTATTGTTCTAATTTACAATGGAAACAATCTGATCATTCGAGTGTAGTCTGTTAGAAAATTTTGTCATGGTCTTGATTATCCTGCTCGGGAAATGAATGCTCAACCAGTCACCAATTTAATGGTAATTTAAATGTTCATTATTTAGCTGATATTTTACTCTATTTTGTGGCTCAAGTAATGCCAAAAGTTGTACTTTTGATCCTGCAGTTGAACATTTTCCCATTATTTTGAGTTTGAAATTTTGACGTCATAATTTGCAAATCGAAAACTCATTGCTCATCACTAATCACTCCCTTCAATGGAAACTTTCTTTCCTTCGGACGTTGCCTAGTTCCTTACAAGATATTCTGATCGGCAGGTAGCAAAAGAAGTGGAACCTGAACACGATGTTGGTGGAGATGACGAGGCCAACGGTTCCAATGAACCAGTCCATGAAGGGAAGGGAGCCGGGAAGAAGAGAGGCGGCAGAGCCAAGGAAGACAAAGGCGGTAAGAAGAACGAGGCAGAGCCTGATGAAAAGAAGGCCAAAGTAGAAGAGGAGACTACCTATGAATGTGAGAAGACAAACAAGAAAGGGGAGAAGTGGAATTTGAAGATCTCCACGTGGAATGTTGCTGGACTTCGCGCCTGGATTAAGGTAAAAAAAATGTTTGGGCCTTACTTGAATTTATTTCAATGCCTCGAGATGAGCATAGGGAAAGGCAGATCTGTGGAACATGGAAAAGTGTACAGAACTGACACTACTCACCCTTTTGCTGTGTCGATAGTGGCACCCAATCCGAAACTTACCGGTGGTCCGAAATTTCTTCGCAGTGGCATCTTACCATCGACGGTTGGCGAGAGACAACCCGGAACTCCAAAAAACGCTACTTTACAGGAGAGCAAAAAAAAAAAACCAAAAAAAAAAAAAAACGACGGAGGGCTTCAGATTCGTACAAATTTCGGACCTGCGATACCATCCATTACTTTCTAGCTTGGTTTAAAATTTGATTCAATAAATTATGCTTCATTGATATATCCACTGATTTATGGGCGCGATAAATATTTCGAACTATTGATGAAAATTGATAAGGCATGAAAACTCCATTGAAAGTCACATTAGCACGGTATCTCCAGGTATTAAAGAGTTTTTGCAAACGTTTGGCTACTAGCCCGTTGACAGGCTAAGGCCTATGTAAGGAAAGTGCGAACTGCGCATGTGCATGTTTGGGTGGGAACGACCTAACTTAGCTCGTCAACGTTGGATGCCACCAGTCTGCAGCTGTATGGGCTGTTTCGCTTACTAACCTTCCACCAAGGAAACCTCATCGCATGGATTGCCTTCTTCCATGGCATTTGTGATTATTTGTTTGTTGTATACGCGTACCTGATAGCGTACGTCTTTTTTCTCTTGATTTTCGGTTTTTCTGCTGTATAAAAACCCTAAATATCTATATTTTTTTTAAAACAGTATTAGGAAATATTCCTTTGATCCTAGAAGACTGGAAAATGTCAGTAAATTGTAACTGGCTAATTTCTCTATGTCTATGGACAACCTTACAGTTTTTTGGCTAATAATTCTACCTATTAGCCACCAATTTTTGCCAAATAACTTTAATTACCCAAACCTTTTGTTTTTGGCTAATTTGTCTCGTGTCTATGGGCAACCCTACATTATTTTCCATTTGAAAATAGTAATGAGAAATGTTTCTGTGATCCTTCAAGACAGGAAAATCTTAATTAATTGTACCTGGCTAGTCTATGAACAACCGTATAATTGTACTAGCGAAGATGAAAACTAAAAACGGCTTTTTAAACTGAAATCTTCAAGTGATGAGAATAATTATGATGAGAACAGTTCAACATTAACGCTGGTGTCACCCTTCGAATCTGCTTAGATCGGTCAACGACCTAACTTTCACGATCTACGAGTTTAGCATCCGGTTTTTTCCCTTAGATCGTTAGCCCGGAGATCCTTAGTCCGTCATCGACCTAGTGGCCAAACTTTTGCGAAAACTCTCTATTATCCACCACTCACCACTAGATTTGCGACTTCCGAGATACAAACCCTATCTCTGATCAAGAGTTCGCTAGATAAGGAATCTCTCAAATATCAGCAGGTATGAATAAATCCCCCCCCCCCCCCCCCAACAGCCCTGTAGTAAACATTTATTACGCGCCAAGAAAACCACAGTAGATTGATATATATTTTGCCCGCGAAAGTAGCATGCTCGGTGCAAATAGCTGCCCACCAAACAGCGTTGAAATTTCACCATTTGGGGGGGGGGGGGGGGGGTTGCTTGATGCACATCCAATAGCGAGTTGCAAAGCATCGAGCATGCTACTTTGGTGGGCAAAATGGATATCAGTCCTTTCTGCAGCTGAGGATGTTGTCTTGGTGGGTAAATTTTTACAGCAGGGTTGGTTCGGGGGGGGGGGGGGGGATATCACATCTTTTTCCATTGAACATTGTTTTTCAAAACTCATCAGGGCTGTAATTATAATATGAACTGTTGAGTTATGGCTAGCTGCCAATGTCAGGAACCGTTTTTCACCTTAGATTGAATCCATGGTTTTCTTGTCATCAGGAAGTTGTGAAGATCAAAAAGGTGAAATACAAATGAATTGTTGACTCAATTGCAAGAAACTTCGGAGTTTCTTGCATATATGTCAACAATTCATCCATGTCATGTCGTCTTGCTCATCTTGATAACTTCCTGAAAATCTATGATTCCTTCTAAGGTAAAAAATGATTCCCGGCATCGTTATGTACTAAGTAACTGGATTGTTAACATTTGACATCAGTCAGTCCCTTGGTCAATGAGGAATGGTGATCTAGTCACCTGTGTTCACCATGTAACTATTAGTATGTTACCTAACTGGGTACCTAAGTATGGCCATAACTGGAACAGTTTATAGCCCTGATAATGATTAAAAAAATATATCGAAACGGTCTGTGGAGCATTTTGTATCACTGACCAATCCTCGAGATCCTTCAACCAGTTTATGTTGAATGTTCGAGACCCCCGTGATCATAAGGTATTTTCATTATGAACTAGGTAATGTATAAACTAGGTGTAGTGGTGTGATAGTTTATACCTGTTGTATGTAGGAAAAATATTTTTGATAAGGTTGAGTAGGTAGGTGTATGTATATGGCGTGTTTTTGTCAGTAATTATTTAGACAACAATTATTTAGAAAACAATAGTTAATGATATTAATTGGTGAGTAAATAATTTTTATTGCTGGGGTTTTCAACATAATTATAAGACAGAGTTAACATTTGATAGTACATAATAGTATGGGTAGACACACTTCACATTCATGGTTTACAGTCCCGACTGCTGGACAGTTTCTTGATTGACGTGGGGAAAAAGCTCTGATTTCTCGATCCTGAATAACTGAACCAATGAGAACTGAAGATTCCGAACTATGGATATATGGAACTATGGGTGTATGTCGAGTTTTAGTGCTGAATATGAAGTAGGCTTAGTTATTATGGTGGGGAGGGTTTCTTGCTCTTCAGGCTCAATGTAATTGAAGTATAGGATGTATGTGACTGGAATCATCATTCTGTCTGTAGAAAAATGGTGTAGACTACGTCAAAGAAGAAGACCCGGACATAATTTGCTTACAAGAGACCAAGTGTCCTGAAAATAAGGTCCCCCCAGAGTCCAGAGTTGAAGGTTACCACACATTCTGGGCCAGCGGTGAGTAAAAATCTACCATTCCTACAATTTTGGCATGCCTACCTATTTTTAGTGCGGATTGGAGATTTTTGCTTAACTTTACCTACACGGGAACCTGTGTTTACCTACGTAGGAACTTTACCCACATAGGAGCCTGTAAACGAGGTAATGGGCAATTATCATGATTGTATACACAAACTTTGGTACTGATTTTATAATTCGAAAAGGTTGAGGGAAAAGTTGCTTTATGGATGAAGAAAAACACATGAAAGAAAAAGCCGCTTGCCGGCGTCGCACGGATATAACGTGTCACTATGATTCCTACAATTCTTGCTGACGTCACGGGTATTAAGTCATGTTACAATTTCTACAATTTTTGCATACCTACCTATTTTTATCGTGGATTGGCAACTTTTTGCTTAAAACCTTCCGTCGAGCGCGCGCCCGCATTTTGTGCGGGCACGTTAGTGTTTTCAAAACACCGGCTGTATGCTTGAAGGGAGAAGGATGTCAGTTGGTCTAATTTAAGGTTATTAGTTTTGACGTAAGACGGTGCCACCGGGAACACGATTCGCATTGTCTTCAGTCGTATACAAGTACGTAAACGTAAATGTTCGCTCGCCGCCGCACAGAGTGATGCACGCGCCCGGTCATGTCCCGATCTCTCCAGCACTCAGTGCGGCATGCGCCCGCTGACGAGTCTCTAATAATATTAGTTCTCGTAACTTTTCCTGGTATTTTTTTACTTGTTTGCGATTTTAATGTGTTCTTTATCGACATATTCCCCATGTTTCTTGTCATTAACCCCAGCTGAGTGATTTACTAATATTTGAGTGTAAAGAAGACAAATTTTGAGTTGTGAAAAAAGTGTAGTGTACCTATGTTTTTTTAGTTACTAATGCATTTATATTTACCTAAACTGTGATTAAAAACGCTGCAAAGTCCTTGTCACATGGGTTTATTATTCTATTGGACATACCTACAGAAATGTTGGCTGTTCATTTATTGTTTCTTTCATGCGTAATAATCAAAATAGCTATTTCTAATGGTTTCCATTAATTTTGGCCCCTAAAACACAAATTAGGTACGCTCCTTTTTTTTTCTTTTTTTTAAACTATCTTTGATCATTGGGTGTCATTTAATCGTCTTGATCCACGTGTTGACACTTTTTCCAGTGTTACCTATTGGTGATTTCACACGATTTCCCAGGTTTTTCACTCATAAAAAATCAATTTTGGGAGCTGAACATTTGGTAGAACTCAATTTTCCACTCTTTCGTCAAAATCGACTTCATATTCGGTCTTCCCGTCCCCAAAAACATGGAAAACGATATCTCAGAAGCTCAACATGTTACCAACATGTTGCTAAAACGCAAAAAGCACCTATTTTTACACACATTTTCGCTCATAACACCCCTGGGTATATTCCGATCGGGCTGAAAAGTATCGGGACACAACTAGGGCCCAAATGGAGCCTGTGTGCGAAAGAACGACTTTTTTAGACCGAAAATGAAGCCTGTACACGTGATACGGCGTACGGACATTGCATTTTTTTAATCTACGCACATTGAAACGGAAAAGAAAAAACATGGAAAATGATTATCTCAGAAGCTCATGTTACTAACATGTTGCTAAAACGCAAAAAGTACCTATTTTTATACACATTTTCACTCATAACACCCCTGGGTATATTTCGATCGGGCTGAAAAGTTTCGGGACACAACTAGGGCCCAAATGGAGCATGTGTGCGAAAGAACGAATTTTTTAGACCGAAAATGAAGCCTGTACACGTGATACGGCGGACGGCAGACGGACATTGCATTTTTGGAATCTACGGACCTTGAAACGGAAAAGAAAAAAGTTTGAGGGGGTGTTATAAAATTTTTTTGCTGAGCGAATACATAGGTGTATTATTCACAGAACAATAAACCAAAACGTCTAATTTACTTGGATTAAGTACCAAAAATCGTTAAGGTAGGCGCTCAGTAAAATACTGAAGTCAATTATTTGTACTATTGTTCTCGAGATTATTCATGTTACCAGCAAAAAAAAAATCCTTTTGAATGACTGATTTTGGAGTTGGGTGTTTGGGGTGTTATGTATTAAAGTTTTTATTCGAAGAAAATACATTTGTAGCAACGCAAAAACATAAATTTACTGTCTCACACCTTTTCCTACATTTAAAAAGAAGATTTAATTTAAAAAAAGAGCAAATATAGATTGCCTCACACAGTGCGGCACGCGCCCGGTGGTGTGATTGGCCAAGGCGCGCCCGATGGAAGGTTAACTTTACCTAGGTACATAGGAACCTGTATGTTTACCTACATAGGAACTTTACCCACGTAGGAGCCCGTAAACGAGGTAATGGGCAATATTATCATGATTGCATCCAAAAAACACTTGGCACTGATTTTATAATTTAAAAAGGTTGAGGGAAAAGTTGCTTTATGGATAAGAAAAACACATAAAAGAAAAAGCCGCTTGCCTACCGATATCACACGGATATAACGTGTCACGTTTTGATTCCTACAGTTTTTGCATACCTACCTATTTTTATGCCGGATTGGAGAATTGCTCAACTTTACCTTCATAGGAACCTGTATGTTAACCTACAGATATGCTTACCTACATACGAACTTTATCTACACAGGAGCCTGTAAACGAGGTAATGGGCAATTATCATGATTTTATCCACAGAAAACACTTGTGGTACTGATTTTATAATTTGAAAAAGTTGGGGGGAAAAGTTGATTTATTGGTGAAGAAAAGCCTCGCAAAAGAAAAAGCCGATTTGAGAACAGCCGCTTGCTGACGTCACATGGATATAATGCGTTGAGAGGCCATTTCCCCTCTGATGCCACCAGCCACCCAATCAGAACCCATATCCGTCCAACATTACAGGCAACAGCAGAGCCCAATTTCCCCGCCTCTTTTTTGAAATCTCAAAGTCTCTCGAAATGTGAAGGAGGCATATCCCGATACAGCCCGATTATCGTCTATCTCACATCATAAACTGTTCAGTAAAAATGTAAAGTTCATGATAATTTCCCATTTTGCTTAACTTCTCTTTGACATGTTCATTGTAAGAAGTTCTTGTATTATTATTATTATTATTATTTTTTTTTTTTGATCAGGTTCTAAAGACGGGTATGCTGGAGTGGCTTTGTTTTCTAAAGAGAAGCCCCTAAATGTTACATATGGAGTCAACATTGAGGAACATGATAAAGAAGGGCGGGTCATCACTGCTGAATATGAGAAATTTTACTTGGTCACTACTTGTGAGTAAAAAGTGCATGTTTATACTATTCAAATTTCACTATGGGCCTAATGTTCATGTCAAGTCGTGATTTTCTCTGGTGAAACCCTGTTATAGGGACACCCTTTTAGAAGCCAGGCTTCTAGATGACTGTTGCCCTCTGCACGGGGAGGAAATCAATGAGTGCAGTGGTCTATAATCCATTTTTAATCAGAGGTGAATTGAGCACCACAACTTGAATAGTTGATTTATTATAATAGAAGCAGTATTAAAAAACGCGGCAATTGTTACACAACGGTTTTAGAAGCAGTTAACTTAACATTTTTGACAGAGCTAAAGAATCACAGTTACCGTACACGAACTGATGCAGTCGTATTTTTTGTATAAGTAGTACAGGATGCCGCTCATGGGTGCTCTGAAGTTTGATGTAGGTAGGTACTAGTCGGGAAGTCTAGAAGTAGGTACCATCTCAAAAATATCAATGTTCAGGTGTCTGGTGTTGACGCCCGGCAACTTCAAATATTTTTCCTAACTGCCTCGTCAGTTCTAGTGAATTGAAACTGGCAAATGCAGATTTTGGAGTCCTCTTTACGCAGGCGATTCGGAAGAGACGCGATGGATACTCAGGTATCCTCAGCTTGAGTTGTGTTAGGGTATAATATCCATACGCAACTTTCTACTTCACATTCAGGAAACTGTGAAGCGACATAATCTCGTTTATGGTTATCGCCTGCTACGTTCGGAGCATTCTGCCACGTGTCTAAAGAGGCATGCATACACTTAGAAGTTGCTTCCCTGTCGTAAAACAGAGAACACTCAGGTGCCTGAATTTGCCATTTAACTGAAAAATCTCAGCAACGCAAGAGACCCGACTGACTGGCGACCTGCCAGGAATGTATAGTGCGACTGGTAGGATACCAGTGGGATATCTGTATCTTGTAGGTAGCGCAGATAGATTGTGGTTCCCCACTGCTTAACATCGGAAGTGATCAAGATATTCGTAATCGGGTCCCTTCGGAGTACCCTAATGTGAAGAGGGCGCCTAAGTACTACTTTTGAGAGCTTACTCAACAAGTCGTCCGAAGCTTTCTGCTTAATGATTTGCTGAACTTCTGACAAATAATCCTCTCGGGAGTTGCATCGTGAGAGTGTTCGATATTTGAATACACGGTCGTATTGGAATTACAGACGATCTGCATTTGTTATACGAACACATCCAAACACCATTCAGTAAAACGCGAATTTACTGCACTGCTTACTGAACATACCAAATGCCACCTTCACATTACTCAGCCCGGGATCCATTTGAATACTGAAATACGTACCGATGATAGGAATTGATGATGTAGGATTATCATATGTTTCTTCATGTAATCAGTCAACAGAAAATGGGACAGTAAACAGTGCTCAGTTCACTTGATACTTTACAATAAACAAACAGCCTTTAAGGGTTAGGTAGGTCACAGTGTGCTCAGTTCACCATCATCCATCCAATGCAGTCATAACTCACCAATGTGGTTTTCACTTACAGATGTCCCCAATGCCGGCCAAGGACTCAAAACATTGCCCAAGAGGCTGGGTTGGGACATAATGTTCCGAAAATATCTCAAGGATCTTGATGCGAAAAAGCCCGTGATTCTTTGCGGCGATCTGAATGTAGCTCACGAAGAGATTGATCTCGCCAACCCTAAAACCAACACGAAAAGCGCGGGTTTCACTAAAGAGGAAAGAGAAAATATGACTGCACTTCTGAAAGAAGGTTTTGTGGACTCCTTTCGCCAGCTGTACCCGGGCAAAACCGGCTGTTACACGTACTGGACTTACATAGGCAACGCTCGATCAAGGAATACTGGGTGGTAAGTTATGGAAAATGAATGGGCTATGAACATATTGTCAGTGGTATTTTTTTATTGATAGAGAACAGCTTCAAAGTTATAAAAAAGGGGCTCCCCCGAAATGTTTTATTGAACTCACAACTTGACTGGTACCAGGGGCATGTTTCATAAACAACAAGTCTACAAGTACATGTAGGTGTAGTGCACAGTCTACAAGTATTCCACCAAAAGAAAGTTGTTACCATGTTCAGGTTCAAAAAAGAAAAAAGTTACAATATTGTAGATCAAAAGTTTGCCAGTACAGGGCAATGCACAATCTCAATTTCGGATAAAGAGACCGATTTCTAACCGTCGACTGATCCAAACTGCTCCAGGGCCTCAGTGGACATCCAAAAACTTTTGTTTAATTCATATAAACTGTGTAAGTTGCAATTAATCATTGATTAGAAAGAGACGAGAGAGGAATCCTGTCCTTCAACATTGAACAAACACAGGGCGTTGCGTCCATAAGGACAATTGGGCCACTGTCCCGGCATCCAAAAACACTAAAAGACTTGTTCAGTTGGCATATGAATTTCCCTCCGTACACTGTACCTAGCATTTTTCAGAAAGTTCAACAGCGACTCACCAGATTTCTCTGGCTACGGATATTCAATATTCTGTTAGAGGATCCATGGTGGTTCCTTCTTGTTAGCTTCATAGACTAAACATGTTATCGGAATAAAGTGACAGTAATCGATGTCCTGCAATCGAAATCGAAACCTAGGCTGCTGAAACTGACAGGTAGGTTCTGGGACCTAGTGTTCCCATGGCAACCGAGAAAAGTGGCCTGTCCGTGCATGCTCAGTCGAGTAAAAATGTTGTTAGCCACGCCCACTTTGGGCCCTCCCCCAGAATCTGATTTCCACTCCAAAATCGTTCCTTTTCACAATTGATTCGAACCCTTCGATTCAATTTGTCATCTCAATACCAGATGCTTCTTCTTCTGATTTGTTTTTGTTATCTCTGGATCACATTCGGTTTCTCTGTTGAGTCTGTTGTCAGTTCTCAATTTTTTTTTTTCGTCAAATTTTGTGCGTTTTGCATTTGGTCCGGTTCCGATGACAGATTTGTATTTGCGGTACCAGCGTGTGTGCGTTTTGTCCTATTTGCTGTTTGTTGATTGATCAGCGTCATAACACAGATAACTACCTAGCTTCTAGTCAATAGCTTTTCCATTCAAGCGGGTACCGGCTGACGGGTCATTGTTCTGTTGTATTTTACTTTACTATATTTTTATAACTATATTTTCATAAATTCTAATTTTCAGTAGAAACTGTCGACGTTTTCATAAGACGATAGAGTGCTGATTGAAAGAGACGAGCTTTGCTGATTACCACTCAATTAGAACAAAATAACGGAAGGGTTTTGTTGCCTTGGGGTATTTTGTAGACAAATCTGTTGTTGGCAAAGGTTCTTGAAATGTCTAAGATTTGCAATTTCTCATGTTGGGTTTTTGGCAGCATAGAGAACCTTCGCTTCCGAAGCTTTGCTCCACCTCCTTGGGTCAGCATCCAATCTGATGTCAGTAGACCTTATACGCCATTTTTTGCCGCGTTTTTACTTTTAATCACCCTCATTTAAAAAATAACGCTTATTTTTGAGAACTGGCTTCAAACTACCATTTCTCCAGGAGTTCTGAAGTTGACAAAAATTCCCCATTCTACAAGTGGCAACGAATGTAGGTTAAAAATCGTCCGACTCGCAATTTTAGGACTGCAACTTGTAGAAAATGATGGCGAAACACTTGTAACTTGTAAAAGTCTGCTGTTCAGTTATAAGAATTCACTGTCATAAGTCCTACCCTTGTAGCTTTGCGAAACACAATTTATTCATCACGTTTTTCTACAACTTGTAGGTACAATAATCGACTTGTTGCTTTATGAAACAGGCCGCAGGTGATTATGTATAATGTGTGTACTAGGTTATTTTTGATTATTTCATGCACCCCCCCAACATATATGCAAATGTTTTCATTTCTTTACTTTTTTTATGCCGTTATACTACTGAATAAATATATCCTGTTGTTCATCTGTGCATTCATAGATACTATGTTTGTCTGAAGCACAATAAAGGTTTATTATCATTATTATTATTACAGCTACTAAAATAATAAGCAATTCATGTTTTTTTAAATAAATAAAAAAGTTTCATGTGCGTAGCCCATTGAGAAACAGAATCAAATATCAAATAGACCAAAATACTTGGTTTTGTGATCATCCAGTCCTCCGTACTGATTTTTTCCTCATATTTTCACAGGCGACTCGACTACTTTGTCCTTTCCGAAAGACTGATGGACTCCGTTTGTGATGTAGTAATGAGGAACAAAGTCCTCGGATCTGACCACTGCCCCATCACACTCTTCATTCACATTTGAAACCTTGTCCCGTTACCCCAAGTCGCCGTCATCACAGCCGAACTTTCTCGGTCATCGTCATACCTCATACTGAGTTGGCAGTTTCAAGCCACTGAACGGTTTGACCGGTTGATTTGGTGTTATTTTTGTGTTTTGTTAAGTTTATTAGTTTCTAGGTTCGTCCTTCTTCTTTTTTTAAATTATACGTGTTTGTATGTTTCAACATCTCCTTATAATCAATAATGTTGAAGACTGGAGAGCACATTCTGCGTCTTGCTGGTCCTTTTTCTAATATTACGTGTTTATATATGTTTGTCTCCTTAAAATGATCCATATTGATAAAGACTGGACAGCACACTGCGTCGCGTTGGTTTTTTTCAATGTGTTTGGACATCCAAATGGCGTGAATTCAGTGCGAGTTCTATTAATAAAATATAGAAAAATTAGTAATTCCTTCCTTGCCTTTACCCTGCCAGTCTATCCATGATATATTATTCTCTTCAGGCCCAGTGGATATTCGTTCGGGTTAATTTCAGTGAATTTCCGAAGAAACTGGACTTGTTGCAGTGGTGGCGGATCCAGAATTTCGTGGTGGGGGGGGGGGGGGGGGATTACCCATTTATAAAACATTCAAATTTTGATTCTGTAGATACCTACATAAATATAATATTGTTTAATTGACGTTATTTACATGATTACGCATGTTCATGAGTATGATACCTGTGGATATCATCGAAATACCCCCCTCCCCTTCCCCCATCTGTTTAGAATAGAAAGAACAATTCACAGGTTATTCTATTATTTAAACGTAGTGGCAAGGTGTCTTCCCATTACACCACACGATCAGGCATCATAATCCCGTTCATTCAAATAAATTACATTCATTTACGTAGGTACGTTTAAACCCATACGTAGACGTGCTTTCAACGCTACTTGGTGGGGAGCTTTGTTATTAAAATCATTGAAGCTCTCCGGTGTTTCCTTCCGGGGGGGGGGGGGGGGGGGGGGGGGGGGGTTCCCTCTGAAGCCATTAGAAAAATTTCAGCTGTTGAAACCCTCAGCGAAACCTACTACTTTAAAAACTTCCCTTCCACCGCTCAGTGGGGGACAAATTGCCCAAAAGGCACTTCGCTGGAACATAAAGAATGTATGTGCATTTCAGCTCGATCCGTTACGTCTGTGAGGCTGTAGCCCTGTCAAAGACTAACTGAACTTTCTACAAGTAGGTAGTCCTGTCAAGACTAACTGACAGAAAACTGAAATAGTTCGGCGGGGCAGCATTTACCTAAGAAGCTAAAAACCTAATTAAACTTGAAGAAAAGTATAATATTGTAATTGGCGAGAATACAGGTGCAAGGCAGTACAAAATTTGAAATGGTGTGGGGGGGGGGGGGGGGGGCATGCACACTTGCTAATCGATTAGGAATGACAAGGGATAATATTACTTATCCGTTCGAAAATGCCTGTGCACTTCAGCCAAGAATCGCCCAAGGGCGGCAGCGACCTAATGGCGACTCGTGGGGAGTTCCAAGATGGGGCACCGAAGGAGCTGTAATGTAGATGAGGCTACAATTCAGAATGCACTAGGCGAGTGTGACGCGACTGTCACGTTCTCAATTTGCACTTACCCGTTCACTTTCTGTATGTTCAAAAACGCTGCAAATCGCTTATCACGTGGGTTTATTATTCTGTTGGACTTACAAAAATGTTGTCTTCGCGCCTCATATGTCTAGTTTAATGGGTGGGCCGCAACGTTCGAAAATTCGCCCACATTGTCATATTGCATGACGAGAACTTTTTTGTACTACAACGGTGTAACCACAAGGTTGTTCTGAAGGGATGTGATCAAGTAGGTGTTCAGTACATTGGAATTCATTGTAATAAAATTGAATAATTGGATAGAATGAGTATTTAGCTTTGACGAGTGTATATACAGTAATACAGTTATTTACACTTGTGGCGTATGTACAGTGAATAGCTGGTTTCGCTGTATCTATTTGAAACAGACTGGACCAACTTCAAAGCCGAATGCCTGGTGTGGCAGCCCGTAGTCCACAGGGTAGAAATCCGTGATTGGAAGTTGCTGCAAGTTAGTTGTTCGAATTTCAAATTTCGATTCTCCTTTGGCCTTTCGATTCTGAAAAACGTGACAAGTACTGGAGTAGGTATCAGGTTGATATTAATTCAACACAAAACTAACTAATTCAACATCCATCCTGCATAACACTGCCAAGGAGTTTCTTCTACCTCTTGACACCCACCTCTTCTTTCAATATTCATAAATGGAAAATGCGATGTTCTTATCCACCTTGTCTTCAGAGCCCCATCTTGTTGATGAACGCACTATACTGTTGGTTGAGCGCTATACTGATACACTGCACTGATGTGTAGAAATGAATACAGAGTGGGTAACAGGAAACGGCCCACCCTGTACAATTAGGTACCTACCTACTAAAGAAATGCACGGGTCGACAAATTAATGATGGCATTATACTCGGTATGCCTACCTTGCAGCCGTCTAGGAGTACTGTTGGTTTGGTGGCATTGTAACCAAATACTGCCGTCTCATCTGCTCCCAGAAGTTTGATAGATAGATCGTGGTTCAGGGACGTTGCGTCATACCAAGCGACACTGTTGATGCAGGTGTAGGTAAAATTTTGAGTCGCTTTTTCACTCAACAGCTTGATAAATTGCATTTGGACTCGCCCTACAGTGTCGTAGGTGATCTGTTGAAAAAAAAACTGCCACTCACAGATGTTTATGGTCAAGTTCAATTTGCATAATAAGTCAGGTAGGTAAAAAATGATGTAACATATTGGCAAGTAGATAGGGCCTTAATGTATTAAAATACCTACGCTGTACTCATTGTCAACCTGGTACATACTTGATGTCTTATTTGTGATAATGATGGGCTTGAGTTGCCCTTTAAAGCTCAACAACTCGAATTTGATTCTCGAAATACTTGAGGTGGTCAGTACGATTCTACTTCCCCCTAGATCATAATCTAACCTTGAAGCCACCTCTCAATTTGGAGTACCAATCAGTTCTATCGGAGTTTTTCCGCCATGGGATGTTTGGCATTTGACTCGAATGGATATCTGGGTAGATACAGGTCACTCCGCCTCCAGTAATGTTGCACAAGACATAGATGGCATCATCTATCATGCCGATGTTCGGGTCAATCCAGTACCAGCCTGTGGAAACCAGTGCGCACAAAATTCATGTTCTTTCTATAAGGTGAGGTGACATTATATTTCAGAGGAATCCGTTTACAAGCAAGCTGGGCAGTGGTGGAAATAGCTTTTGTCGTGTATAAGGACATATAAATGGCAAAAGAATAATCTCTCTGATGATCACTTGCAGGTCACTATGGAATCCTCTGGGAGGTTGGTGCCAATGTAGTGAACTACTACCGAAATGAACCCTTACGATCTTTAGTAATTAAACAGTTATTAACTTTACTGCACTTGAGTTATTACCATCTTTGAAATGGGGATGGGCGAGGAACAGATCTCTACAAGAACGGGCAGGATTGTCTTTGCTACCAACAGGCCTGCGAGCCTTTTCCAATTCCTGGCGCATGCTGTAGACTGCTGTAAATACTTCCAGGAATGTTGGCTCTTCGTTAATATCATTTTCGTTCACATTGTTCTTGTCTGTTGTGCTCCACTCAGTTGTATCTTCTCTGCAAAAAAGTTTGGCCAGGTCAGCTCGTTTTGTTTAGTGCAATATCTTATTATCTTTCCAACTAAATTGATGCTTTGAAGTACGTACTGCCTGCCAGTTGTGGAGTCTCTCCTAACTCTGAATTCCCCATCACTGGAGAACAGCAGCTCGGGTAGAAGTACTGGCATCTCAACAGGTGGCCCTGGAGGCCCAGGCACCCCTTGAGGGCCTGTGCTACCTTTAGGCCCATCAGCGCCTTGTGAACCCTTCGTACCCACTGGCCCATCAACTCCTGGACTCCCAAGTGCTCCATCATTCCCTTTCATTCCAATTGGTCCAGGAGGTCCCTGCTCAATAGAATTGCATATTTCAGATTTTTTCTTTCTCAATAACAAACTTACTTCTGTGCTTGTAAAAGCTTACAATTTCTCCTCGAGTGCCTGGAGTCCCCGTGTCTCCTCGCTCACCCTTATCACCTATTTCCCCTGAATGGCCTTTGGTTCCCTGCATTCCAATGTCTCCTCTGTGTCCTTTTGGTCCTCTTTTCCCTCTCTCACCTTTGCTTCCCTTCTGACCCTGTGCACCTGTTTTGCCTGGAGGACCCTCCACACCGCTATGCCCTGGTGCTCCTACTTCTCCCTGCAAACATCCCAGGTTATTGTAAACAACTTAACACATTATCAAACATTACTTGAACCTAATTTATTTTCCAAGAACTTACATCCACGCCTGCAGCACCTCTCGGGCCTGGTTCTCCAATAGGCCCTAACTCTCCCGGTGGCCCTGGTACCCCTTGAATTCCTGGAGCTCCTGGAACACCTTGATCTCCTTTTTCACCTGGCGGGCCATCACTTCCCTGGAGTCCTGCAGGACCTTCAACACCCTTCATCCAACATGAAACTTCGTTATTTCAATTATTCGAATCATTATGCAGGTACATGGATAGTTGCCTATATTCAGGTTGGTAACTCACAGTTTTCCCGGGTTGGCCCACTGGACCAATTTCACCAGGTGATCCAATGCTTCCTGGTGGTCCAGGAGGTCCGTCTCGACCATCACTACCATCCAAACCTGGGGATCCCTTTGGGCCTTGTAGCCCTTGCTCGCCAGATGGTCCAGGGAACCCTGGTGGGCCAGGATTCCCTTTTGTGCCCTCAGGCCCTGGATGACCCCTTGGTCCGACTTCGCCTTGAACACCAGGTTTCCCTTCATCACCCTTCATTCCTTGGGGCCCTCGTTCGCCCTGTAACCATGTAATACTTGAGTGTTTGATGTTAGGTAGGTAGGAACAGAAAACAGCTAAATTCACTTTTTGTCATAAGTACTTCCCCAACATGAAGGCTGCAGATGGTTGGGACCTAGTAACTACATAGACTGCATTTGGAGGTACCTACAGATATTAAAATTTTCTATGAGTACCTACTGGGCATGTGCTGGTGAACCACGAGAAATGTGTAATACCAAGATGGAAACCTCATTACTAAGTGTCCAACTACTCGGATTTTCGCTAGGTAGGTACATAACACTAAATAGAAGGCCCTCTTGGAAAATGTTTATAGTATTTTTAATTTGAAGTTCAACGTTATTTTCTAGAGAAAAAGGTTCCTATTGTGCTATGGTGTGGAGAAACCTCCATACCATAGCACAAACGCAGCAAATCCCTGCTCAACGGTTTATTATTTTGTACAGAATACCCTTATGTTACAGATCACAGCTCTCTGTATAGATAACCCTTCTATATAACATAATGTACTATTCTACACCCTCCGTAGGTTAGTACCTAACCCCGTACTCGTTACTAGGTACCTACCTAAACCGTTGTGTAATAATTTACCCATCAATAATACTTCAGCGGTTGTTCAAGTTGCAAAAGTACCTATCAACAAAATCCAGCCCCTTCTTGGTAGATGAGCCGTTGTGTAATAATTTACCGTGGTGTCATAATTTACCGTTGTGTAATAATTTGCCGTTGTTTAATGATTTACCCATCAATAATACTTCCAACGTTTGTAAGTTTCAGAAGTACCTACCAACAAAATCCAGTAGTCCATCACTTGTCAAATGAAATAATATCGCAGAACAAACAACTCGACTTCATACAGCCATCCTTGATTATAATCAGATGCTCCGTAGTTATGATATCCGGGCCTGATTTATACCGTTTGATTCACGGTCGTGTTGACGAAGCTTTTTGGTGCACACGAACGGCTGGACGTACAATGCTCCGGGTGGTCTCAAAAAATTGTTTAGCTCAAGACAAATTTAATAACGTAAAAGAAAACAATACCCTTCAGTAAAAAGTTTTCGAGATACAGCGTTCTGAAAATTTCAACCCGTTTTGAACCCCTTAGAGATGACTGACAGTAACGTCGAGCTTCGAAGACCAACTAGACCCCGAACGGAACCTATAACCGGAATTTCATCAATTTTCTTTCATGGTAACTAAGAAAAGTGGCCCGTACGGCGGACAGACAGAAATATTTTTATTGCAGTTCTGGATTCTACATACCTTGAAATGTAAACCATCAAATTTTGAGGGGGGGTAAGAATTTTTTTTTCTTGCTCGATTCCAATGGTTCATTATTGAAAATAATAAACCAATAGGAACATAATTCTTCTTCATGAGCTTCTTGAACATAACGGCGAAAAGGACGGTCATACCTACTCCAGAAACGGAGAGTTTTTGAATAATGTCCTGAAGGCTCCTTGTTTTCGAAATGTTGTTAGTCCCCAATCAAGCCCAATCATGGCGTTTTCACAGAATTCTTGTGGTTCATCCTGTACAGGTTTTCAGCAGATTCCAGTTATATTGATGGAAAAGACTCGAAAAATAATCTATCAGTTTACGTGTTTTCCATCAAGACCTGGTGGACCCGGGGGGCCAGGGTTTCCTGGTTCACCTCGCTGACCCTGCTGTCCCTCAAAGCCTGTTGGACCAATCGGTCCTTCAGCGCCTTTCCCGCCTCTTTGACCTGGAGGCCCAGGCGATCCTGGTCGCCCAGGCGGACCTGAAAAAATATATCTCTCCTGAAACGTGTTTTCAAGACCATTTTGGCTTTTGGATGTTCAGGGAGGTAGACACTGAGATTCAAAAATTCATTGATGATCCTGCTAACTTTACCGACCTTTATGACCAACATTGCCAGTTTCTCCTTTAGTACCAACTGGACCAGGTAGGCCTTGAAGTCCTGGTGCTCCAGCTGGTCCTGGAGCGCCAACCTGACCGTCTTCTCCTTTAGCTCCACGTCTTCCACTCTCACCAGGACTTCCTTTCTCACCTGGAGCACCCACAAGTCCAGGTTCACCTCGCAGACCAGGTGGACCAAGAGGACCGGGCACCCCCTGAAGAAATAACAGTACTTAAGAGATTCAATTTGAGCAATGGCGATGGCAGTGCTAAAACGATGTTGCTCGTCCTGTTTCCTACCACAAATTTAGGGTCACAGTTTATGTGACCCTTGAATTTTCTATTCCCTTCTGATCATTCTCTAGTTAATAGGAAATGTTTCTAGATTACTTACAATTTCTCCTTTCAATCCTTTGAGCCCCTTGTCGCCCACAGGTCCAGCTTCCCCTTTGTCCCCATCTTCACCTGGCAGCCCCTGTGGGCCAGGAGGTCCCGGTAGCCCTCGTGGACCTAGTACTCCGTCTCTCCCAGTGGCTCCAGGTGGACCGATATCTCCCTATAAGCTTACAAATTTTAAACTATTTTTCAATGTCTAAAAAATATGAAAAAATTTTTTCAAGAGAGGTGCCTACTATCCAACTTACTCTAATTCCCTTGGCTCCAGTTGGTCCTGGTGGTCCAGGAGGTCCATTCCTTCCTTCAGGTCCAGGTGCTCCCTCTCCTCCAGACTCGCCAGTATGGCCTTTTTCTCCCAATGGTCCTGCAGGCCCTGTTGGGCCTATTTCTCCTTTGATGCCAACAAGACCCTTATAAAGTGATGCAAAAAATTAGTTGAAAACAGTTTCGTAATATAACATTCTGTATAAACAAAAGTGAAACAGAGGCAACGTACTGGATTTCCTGGTAGACCTCTTTCTCCTGGGAAACCGGGGAGGCCTGGGACTCCAACTGGCCCAGGTTTGCCTGGTGGGCCTTGAGCTCCTAGGGGTCCGTCTTTCCCTCCTTCCCCTGGATGTCCAGGCTCGCCAGGGGCACCTGCCGTTCCTGTAGGACCAGGTTCGCCAACTGAGCCTAGCTCTCCCGGTGGTCCGGGTGGCCCAATGACTCCAGGTAACCCGGGTTTTCCAGTCTCTCCTGGTTCACCCTAAAACCGTGATTGGGTTGCGTTTGATTTGCATTGTTTTCTAATTTATAATTATCACCTCGTTGTAGGATATGAATGAATACATACGGGTGGACCCCTTTCTCCTGGCGGACCCTGGGCACCGTCTTTGCAGTCTTCTCCTGGGCCCCCTGGTGGTCCCTTATAACCGCGGTTGCCCTCTGTACCAGGTGCGCCTCTCTCGCCTTGAGGTCCCACTGATCCTGGCTGTCCACTGTCTCCCTAATGCCAAAAAATAACAAAAATAAAATTGCCACATTCACAATAGGTAGTCATTGAGGAAAGGTAGTAGGTATGTATTAATTTATGGCTAACTACCAGCATCTACAAAGGTTGGTTCAAAAGGGTTCTGGATATCACATAGGAAGGAACACCTGGCATAATTTTTGGATTAATTACCTTTGGTCCCATTGCTCCGTCAGATCCCTGTTTCCCTCTTGGCCCTCTATACCCCTGCAAAAATCACATTTTTGATATATTATCAAGTAACATTATTAATGCAAATACCAACAATATTTATTTAACCAAACAATGGGCACAGCTCATATCTACAACACGACATAATATTGTAGGTTATTGGTAAGTATAATGCCTACCTACCTCTTATAATATAATATTATATTATAACCTTAATTATTACGGTTGGGCATTTTGGGACATGAAGCGTTTTGGGTTGCACATAATAGCACAGCTCAGAGAGCACCAGTGCAATGGGAATAGCTAGGGATGGAACCCTATTAATTGTCTTGGGTTATCTGACGAACTTATTAATGCTCCGATTGTATTTCAGTAGATATGGGAATATGTATGTAGACCAGTAACCAACTGTTCTGCTAACTCATTAATATTGTTCGCATAATAACTTCAAGTGCGTTGTAGGGAGACGGCAAATTGTGAATGATGGAAAAGGAATGTAATGAAGCATCTAATAGAATTTTCTCAAGACATTTCCGTAATTTTGATCTATTAGCAAGTCGAACTGTGCTTGTAGATGACATCATAGCTACGATTGTTATAAGGAGCGTTTTCCTATTTAGCTTACCCGTGGTCCTGTCTCTCCTCGTTCTCCAGGTTGGCCGACGTTACCCTGAAATTTGAGGGAACTCGTTGGATTATTGAAAATCCAGCTTATAAAATTTTTCATTTTAAAACAATATAAATTTATTAGCTTTGACGTTGCAGAGACCCCTGAGTAAATGGCCTGGCCAGACAACTCACCCTTTCTCCTTTCTCACCGGCTGTTCCCGCCCTTCCTTCAGCACCTTTGTCGCCTTTATCTCCAGCCGCTCCTGCATATCCTGGGAACCCCGGGACACCACTCTTCCCTTTTTCTCCTGGTGGGCCAGCTGGCCCAGTCTCACCCCTTGGCCCGTCAACGCCCTACAGAATAAGTTCAATACAATTTAATGTGTTAATAAGTGAGAAGTATACAAATTAGGTAGGTCTACATAATGTAATATTGGCAGACAGGAGAAAAGGTTTTAACACCAGAGATATTACCTATATGTGGTAAATGTGGGATTACCTTATGCCCTTCTTGCCCCTCAAGTCCGGTGGCTCCTGGAGGACCACCAGGCCCTGGTTCACCTTTGGGGCCGGTATCTCCTTTCTCGCCTTCAGGACCGCTGTCACCTTTGTCTCCTTTGTCCCCTGGAAACCCTCTCTTACCCTCGTCTCCTTTGAGTCCTTGAGGTCCTGCGTACCCCGTCGGGCCTTGGGGTCCTGGTTCTCCAGCGTCTCCTTTTGGACCAGTAGGTCCGGGAGCTCCAGTAGGTCCTGGCGATCCCTCTTCTCCTGGTAACCCGGGAAAACCAGGCTTCCCTGTTGGCCCCTACGACAAATTTTGGTTAGCAGAATCTTGAGATGAACAGACAATCGTTTTCCTCTTCCATGGCGGTCTGTTCGACAAGAGTTGCCACAGCGTAGGTAAGAGTACGCAAGAAAAACATCTGATTTACTTGGATTGTTAAATCTAAAGGGTTATTTCCGCTAGTGTAAGTAAGGAGTAATATTACCATACTTCCTGAGGAATCCGTCATCACTAGCTGGTTGAGTAGGTACTGGGAGCGAGCGCTTTCGATGCAAGGACGTCACAATCGTGCTAGTATTCTCTCGACGGCCTGAAGATGATGTCCTTACATCGAATGTGCTCGCCTCCACTACTCAACCACCTAATGACGACGGATTCCTCCGGAAGGTAATATTACATCGGGTTTTCATCCAAGTTATTAATCTTCTTGATTAAAACAATACCACATCTTCAAAAATTGCTTAGACAGTATAATTCTAGTTAATTATTAGACAGTATAATTCTAGTTAATTATTAGACAGTATAATTATAGTCAAAATCTGTCTGTTAGGTACCATGAGTCCGGGAGGTCCAGTGAGTCCAATGGCGCCCGGAGAACCGACAGCACCGCTCGTACCAGTCTGCCCTGGCGCCCCAGATTGTCCTGGGGGTCCCTGATTTCCCTTCGGCCCGCTCCCCCCTTCCGCTCCAGGGATACCTGGTAGCCCTGGGACTCCTGGAAATCCTCGGGGTCCAGCAAACCCTCGGGGTCCCTGTGGGTATGAATATTATGCCAGAGAAGAAAATCACAAACAGATACTAAAAACTTAGTGCAAGTACAAACCCAATCAAAAAACGCTGCAAATTATTACACAACGGTTTTTTTAACCTGTATAGATGCCCCTTCTGCGTAGATCACTGTTTTCTGTGGTCAATACCCTCGAGCTCCCCCCAGGAAAGCCCTAAATCGAGTTAGGAGCCGCCTGAGAATTAAAGTTTCATACATATGCGCGGGATTCAATAATTTAATCACTAATTATTTGTGGTTATTCATGAAGTAGAAGGTAAATAATAAACCGTTGTGTAATAATTTGCTGTTGTGTAATAATTTACCCAATAATACTTCTACATTTGTTCAAGTTGCAAAAGTATCTGTCAACAAAATACAAAAGGTCCATCATTTTTCAAATGGAATAATATCACAAAATAACCAATTGGACTTCATACAGCCATCCGTGATTATAATAAGGTGTTCCCTAGCGGCGATATCTGGGCCGGATTTATACAGTTTGATTCACGATCGTGTTGACGAAGCCTTTCGGCGCAAACGAACGGATGGTCGTACAATGCTGCGGGTGGTCTCAAAAAATTCTTTAGTTCAAGATCAATTTAAAAAAGTAAAAAACCCCCTATACCCGTAAACACCCTTCCGTTGAAAGTTTTCGAGCTACGGCGCGGCGTTCTGAAATGTTTAACCCCTATTTTTCACCCATTAGAGATGACTTGACATTAACGCGGCTTCGAGGACCAACTAGACCCCAAACGGGACCTACAAACCAAATTTCATCAATTTTGGTTCATGGTAATTAAAAAAAAGTGCAAAGTACGGCGTACCACGGACAGACAGAAATTTGTATTATTACATTTTCGGATTCTACATACCTTGAAACGTAAACCATCAAATTTGGGGGGGGGGGGGGGGGGGGGGTCATGCTCGATTCCTAAGGTTCATTATTGAAAATAATAAACCAAAAGGGTTCGTGACCTAAATAATTCCCATAGAAGGAATTCTTTCCTAGACTTGTTTGAGGGGGTCTGGCAGGGGTTTTACCAAACGTCATTTGAGTAGGATATGAGCAAACTTCAAAATAGTGTAAAAACTGAAGGAAAAAAAAAAATATATTATATCGGACTTGTTTAGGTTTTTTGACAATATTCTACGTTGATGATGAGTCGACGAAAGTTGCTGTATAAAAGTTGTAGAGCGGTTCATTCTGCGCCAAATGACCTCCTTCATTACATTTGGTTCAGCGGTTTGGTCGGTATCGGCAGTGAAAAATAAGCAAATTTAATCATTTTGACTGTAAAGTGTGTTATGCTCAGTTTCACACGCCCGTAACTAAAAAACGGTTATTCTCAATGAACGGTATCATATAACCAAAGTTGTAGAGCATCGAATTCTGCGTTCAGAGTACCCCTATTTTAATTAAAATATTCAATGAGAAATTCTAATTAATTAAAAACTGAAATTTTATTTGAATATTTTAATTAAAATAGGGGTGCTCTGAACGCAGAATTTGATGCTTTACAACTTTGGTTATATGACGTTTTTTAATTTGGAATAGCAATTTTTTAGTTACAGGTGTGGTGTGAACACAGCACACCGAAGTCGAAATTGAAAAACTGCTTATTTTTGACTGCCGATTCCGACCAAACCGCTGAACCAAATTTAATGTTTAAGGTAATCATTCGACGAAGAATGTACCGCTTTAAAACTTTTATATTGCAACTTTCGTCGATTATCATCAACTTGTCGATATTGTCGAAAAAAGTTCACATTTTTTCGGTTTTTAGACTATCCTGACGTTAGCTCACCTCTTATTCATCTGGACTACACCCCCAACCCAGTCGAAAAAAAACCGTCTATAGGTTTATTTAGGTACGGAGGGGTTCTAAAGCCTCTTTTGATGGGCTATTATCATAACTGGCGCCAACTAGGTACATTCTACGGGCATGTGAATTCTGAAGTATGCTATGCCGCATAACCGCACGGTCTTGAAGGACGGATATAACTTGGGCGCCGTGTCTACTGCTCCGATCATCCGCCTCCAAATCAGCAATATTATGGTTGTTGGATTTTTTTTACAGTTTCATTTAGGAAAAGGTCTATGGTTATTGATACTCCATCCTTCCTACATAATTACATGTACTTCATCCTGACTAAATTCTAACAATGAAAATGAGGTGAAGGTAAAGCTTACTCACCAATTCGCCTGGTAGGCCCGGAAGTCCGGGTGGTCCCTCGTCTCCGGGGGTACCTTCGTGTCCGGGTGATCCTGGAGCCCCCGCACCTCCCGTCAGCCCTCGTTCGCCTTTCTCGCCTGGAAGTCCTGCGAAAAGGACACTACTTTTATTTACACATTCATAACATAAATATTATAGGTAGGTACCTAATTGATTGGGAGTCGGTTAGTTTATTTACGAGTATGAGGCTGAGATCTGCCGAGGTTAGCGCATAATATGTTTGGAGTTGGTAATCAGGGTAGATGCGGTTTATATTGGACGTCATGTTTATATTGGCACTCCCTAATTTGAAACTCTGTTGAACGTTAAATTAGGTAAGTATAATTTTTGATAGGCAGCGTCTTGCTTGAGATGAAAACTGTGATGCCTATTTTGAGTACCTAATGCCAGGAACCTACCGTTCTTGCACCTAAACAGAAAAATAGTTCAACAACCTTCCAGTATTATGCTTGTCTATATTAATTAAAACTTGACAGTACAAACATTTTTTCTTGTCACGCGTCGAGTTTTTAGGAAAACGTTTACAGCGTTCGCTTAGGCAGTGCTGAATGATTTAGCAGCTCAACCCAAGCCAGCTTAGCGATGCTGACCTTTTCGCACTATGCGAGTATGCATGGGTAGTACTTACTGGTACATACACGTCCTGAAACTGAATCACGCGGCCTTCTGTCAAAGCTGGTGGAGGTGAAGCTTTAATACAAGGCTGCGTAAATCAGGTGACAGTAATTTGGTAGAGATGAAAATGTAGAAAGAAAAAGTGTGTGTGCGCGCGCGCATATGTGAGTATTTCTCTTGGAACCGAAAGAAGGAATTTCCTCCATAATCGAAGTTTCCACTCGCATTTGGCATTTCGTACCACCACGTAGGTAATCTTGAATGTTTCTCTTTTCTAATGTAATTAGTATATATGTTAAAAATCAATAGAATTGGTATAAATAATATTACCCACCAGAGCGGACGTTCTAGCGAATTGCAGAGTTTAGTACGTACCTGGTTGGCCTTGGGGTCCAGGTTCACCTTTGGCTCCGGTGGGTCCAGTGATTCCTCTTTCGCCATCTCTTCCAGGGCGTCCTCGACGTCCTTCTAGTCCTGACAGCCCTCGTGGCCCTACAGGTCCTGGTGGACCCTGCAACAGCACAGAGCAGGATCCAACTTGAAACAGGGCCAGTTGCTTGATTTATAATAGTAATGAATAAAAACCATTTACTGAGTCGAGAAATATAAGCAGGTTACATCTGGATACAACTAAGCACGTGCATCTGGATAGGTAAGCACAGAAGAATAGCTTGTTGGTAGGTACCAACAGAATGAAACGCTATGATAGGTATCTATACAGTAGTATCTCCTTCTCTGAGTATCGCCTTCTCGTCTCTCTAATAAACAATATCTCAAAAGCTACAAACGATTCATACGAGCAAAATCCAGTGCCCAAAATTCTTAGGGTTGAATTTTTATATGCTAGAACTAGAACTATCTCGTCTCTGGCCACAAAGTACACCGTCCTTCCTAACTCTTGAATTAACTATGCCAACTTCCTCTGTCAACGAACCATCTATACAGACCTACTCGATTTAGTTATGTAGTTGTAAACATGGTAGGTACTCGCAGACTGAAAACGGGCGGAACTGCAAGGAAAACATTAAGCAAGTACTGTGAAGTTGAAAAACTCACCATTTCTCCAGGTTCTCCTTGTTCGCCTTTGGGACCTTGAGGTCCAGGTACGCCATCGGGGCCCGCTACTCCTGTCAGCCCTCTGGGACCTTCCGCCCCGCGCATTGTGCTCTGAAATAAATGATACACGCTCACTAAGTGGAGGGACGAAGTACCAAAGTAAACATTCTTCAATTATTAAAGATGGAATCAAAACAGCCACATATAAGTAAAAAGTGTTGTGTAAATGACATATTTACGAACCATGTGTTGCGAAAGCAGTTGACGAAAATGTTCTGCTTGGGTATCGGGTCCCTTGTCATTACTTTGGTAGTTCATCTATGAATGGAGTTCAAAATGTAAGCTCAAACTTTTATATTCATAGTTCAAATGCGTCGTGATTGATGTCATGTTTCATATAGGTAAAGTCATTAGCTTACTGGAACGAGGAAAACGTGACCAGGAGGCCCCATGATGCCGTCTGTGCCGTCAATCCCAGATCTACCGGGTTCGCCTTTGAGTCCTGGAGGTCCAGCAGGACCGGGAGCACCCGTCTCGCCACGCGGACCCTGAATAATCTGGGATGGCGGACATTTCAAATGGCTCTCGCTTGCAGACGCCTTTTCAACACAAAACAATCATGAGTATTTATGTATTTACTATTGGACCAAGAAAAAACACTTAAGATAATTTCGATTCGGGTGTAATGGAGGTGGCTAGTCGTGTGGGCTTGAGCGGGAAGTTTGGGTTCCTCTATACGATACGCGAGGTGGTTCACACACTGATGAAAACACTCGAGCGTTTGTCATATTATGTTTCACCTTAGTAAAGATACAAATAATAGCAACAAGTGCCTAATTTTTGGGCTCAATGCCATAGATTCTATGGGATAAAAGCAAAACCGGAGTCTTTGATCAAATTTGGTCAAATGATATCCAATTTTCTACGATTTTAAACACGAATCCAACGGTGACAATTTGAAATCTTTAATCTTTTTTTGAATGTACCTTTGACCTAAGTGCTACTATATTACGCAATCCTTGAAACGTTGCGAACTACCTACTAGTTGATAATCTGAAGACAGCAGTCTTATGGCGCCATAAGAATTATTTTCATCTACAGCGATCACTTCATCTGCGCATGTGCAAAATTGTTTCCTTGAAACGCTGAGTATTGACACAATTTTTTCCTTTTGTATGTAAAACCCAGTTTGTTTGTATGTTTGTATATCTTGAGTGGGTGGCCAAACGACTGAACGGATCTTGATTCGGTTTTTTCCGGCTGTGTCTTCAAACACCGGTGGATAACACGGGCTACATGAATTTTTCAAAATCCGACTCCTTCTTCGTAAACTCGGTGGTCCTTCACGAGGAGAGAATGTTTACATTTCGCCGTAACTAAGGGCGTGACGTAAGCGCTATAACTTTTGGAAGCGGTTTCGGACGAAACAGGATTTGATGGAATCAAATTTTCTCGCTGATTCCAACGACAAGACGATTCCAAGACGATTGCTGCGCGATGATCCGTTCGTCCGCTAAAAGTGTTGCTTGATGAGGAAACATCAATACTGTCAGTCTGTTCACCGTGTAACGCAAGGGTAATCCAGCTAGTTAACTATAGTACCTACGTATCTTTGCATTTTGGTTTAAATTTTAAACATTAGTTCATAGAGAAAGTGAGTCCCTCCAAGTTCATGAATCACCATTTGCCTTCTTTTTGACACCGATTTGATTAGCAATACAAGACTAGGTATCGATCCCTGTTTCTGGTAGACTTTCGTTTAGAGTCGACAAACCTTTTCTCAGAAAGGTCTTCGCAAAGTGGTCTCAGCTGGGTTGTATTTTCAATAGCCATCGAGGCTCAATTGGGATGCCCTCCATTAATCAGATAGGAACAAAGTTTTCTCCGGAAGCCCCTTAAATTCACGCTAATCCAACCCTAATCTGCGATATGGTACGCCAACAACCGCCCCACTATACTAACCCCATTTCTGAGAGGGGTAGAATACTTTTAGTATAAGATAAAATTTACTGCTTGAAAACAACAACTTGCATTAGAAACTTGAAAAATAAACACGAATGAAATTCCGCTACTGCTCGCAGAAGTAGTGGAAATTGTTTACTTTTATTATGTTTCAAGTTGCATTTTTATGCGTTGATATGGAAAACTGGATCCTTCCCTGGATATACTTCACCTGAATTTTCGATTAGATTGACGAGTTTTGTAGTATCATGCATAGTACTATGTATAATAAATACAATCAACATAAATATACCTACGACCTAACCGTCGTCAGTAGCAAGTCACAGGAGTCGAGCGCTTTCAATGAGAGAACAATATCAACGGGCCATTGAGAAGATAAGTACCAGCTGGTTCCTATTTATGAGGCCGAGATGGGAAGTGAAGTATGGGTGAGGGTCATAGAGAAGGGAACAGAAAGGTTGTTTGTGAAAGGGTCTGTCTTGTCTGAGTGCCGATTGGAGCTGTCGAGTGAAATTTCAAACTTGGCTTAAAATCTAACTTGCCTCTCTCTTTGCGGGCAGTAGCGATTCAACAATTTAATGCCTAATTGATAGGAACGGAAATAATGAAGCAACGCGATTATAATGTCATCGTGAGATTCATTCATATACTAACTTTTCCCAAAACGGCGGTCGGTACAGATATTATGAGCCACCATTTAAGTTGATTGGTGTCACGATAGGTAATTGATAGCATTAGATAATTCGACACCAGTTTGAATGCAATCAGATGGACAAAAGCCTTCGTACGTTCGTGAATAGGATTCGAAAGGCGTCATGTGTGATTAATCATTAATCCAGTAGTTACCATACATTAGTGATGAAGCGATTAGAGCGTAAGACGTAAGGAGTGGTTGGGAGGTTCCAAGCGTCGATAGGGTTATAACCGAGGAGCGGTGAGTAATGTTTATTCCTGTTCAATCAGGAACCACTCAATCACCCGTATTGAAATAGACTTTATTGACGTGATACGTCTGACAATAAGAGCTGATCGGAACAAGAGGAAAGCGCGGTGCAATTAAGGAGTACCTAATTGAGGGATAATGGAATCCTGATTGAAGAACCAACATGCAACATCATACACTCTATCTATTTGTACAGCTTGTAGGTATTGGACCACTCCATTAAACATAGTGTTAAGTTCATGAAATTTAGTTAACTTTTTCGAAAATATTCTCCAGGATTTACTACGAGTTGTAAAGACTAGTGAAACGAAGTAAAGATTTAGAGAAAACCATTAAAAGTGTGTTAATTCTGAGTTCTCACTGCTATAGCTAATTTTCCACGAGTTATCAAAAATACCTCACTGTCACTCAGATTAATCCAGAATTAATTTTTCAAGACAAATGTGGACTGAACTCATTAATTCAGATCACTCATTATTTAAAATAAATAGTTCTTGTGGTACAGCTAACAGTACCGGAACTACAATGTACAGCTATGTAACTGCAGTATTGTGGTTGCATACCTCTGTAGTGTACTGGACTTCGGAGTCAGTTTGGGAGGCGTCGATTCCGTCTTCGCCTGTTGGGATTTGAATAACTTGATCAGATTCTGCAGTGGAGTTGTACTGGTTTTCTGTCCTCCTCAACACGATGGGGAAGTGTAGAGAGCGCTGAGTCGTCTCAGTCACAACCTACTCATCAACAAAATAATATTTACCACTTTAAGACCTTACTAAGAAGCTATCGGTCCGAAGCTTTTAAATTATGGACGTCCAATTTGTTTTCAAATCGTATAGGGAAGGAAAAGCCGATAGAAACCCAATTTCAAATCTATTTGGCTGAAACATTAAATTCGAAATTTTAAGTACTATTTATAGTTAAGTTAGCAGGTATGTTTTTAGATTAAGTGGTACATCAGATGCCGATGTTTAGAAAACTGCTGAAAGGTTTCTAATGCATTAAAATGAATTGATGAAACAGTCGATAGCAATCACGGATGAATATAATATTATTTCACAACCTCTTGATGAGTGTCTTCATCAGATGTGACACTTCCTGCCTCAGAAGCTCTGCGATCCTCAACATCTTCTTCCCGACTATCAGGAGCCCCTGCAAGACCTCCAGCTTTCCCATCACCACCACATCCTTCGGGGTATCGCATGCATAGATCGAATGCAGGTTCTGGAGAGTCAAAAACAGACAACATCTCTATTTCCCCCTGGAACAAATGATTTTGATCCGGAAATCCATTATAAAGTCATTAGAATTATTTAATTATTCACTAAAAAATAAATGTCATGAATGTCATTCCTCAACACGATTGCTCAGATTCGATATCGTAGGTTGTACATCATTATAGGGACTCTAGAATTCATATCCCAGTGGTATTCCGATGTCTCTAATCATTAATTTACAGGTGCGAGACCCTTAAGTGCAGAACTCGTGTTCAGAGCTGAACCGAAACATGTTTATAAAATAAGGATCTATTTACCTACCGATGATGTTGTTGATAGCGATTTATAATAATTTTTGTCAACTTTTTATTTTTATTGATACCTAGATCATCGCCTAACAATGGGCCTTCAAAGCGGATAGTTCAATAGGATCCACCCTTGGTGAATAAAAACCGAGCCTCCAAACAGGAAATTCTTTGCAATGTTCGTAAATTAACGTTACCAACATTTTCTAGGTTCCTCAGACATCTGTTCCCAGTGACAATAACTCAGAGCAAATCAGGGCTTCGAGGGCTCCATATCCCTTCTCCATATGGTTGGCTGCTCTCTGCCTTCGTTAGAGGGAACTTGAAGTATCACCAGGGTATCACAACGCCACTTTTTTCACCTCATGCTCTTGATTCACGTGGGCTGTAATTGGGCCTTCTCTCACCTCAGCCTGACGAAAAATTGGAGTAACAAATTTCTTGGTCCCAAGCAGGAGAAAGGAATGAGGGTATCATCTGTAAGATAACGAGCTCAGGGTGAAGTTTTACGGCTACACCGTATAAACATTGACGTCTTCAACGTTGAACCCAGCAAAATGAGTTACATAGCAATTGTCATCGTTTGATCACTCAAATTCCATCGATTTTCTAATTTCAGTCGTGATTGACATAAGGCAGATCGAACTACGATTTCATACTGACTGTAAGGAAACTACATGCTAAAATACCTGTATAGATGCCCCTTCTGCGTAGATCACTGTTTTCTGTGGTCAATACACTCCAGCTCCCCCCAGGAAAGCCCTAAATCGAGTACTGGAGCCAGCCCCGGAATTAAAGTTTCAAACAAATGCGCGGGATTCAATAATTCAATAATTAATTATTTGTAGTTATTCATGAAGCATAAGGTAAATAATAAACCGTTGTGCAATAATTTACCTGTGTAGATGCCCCTTCCACGTAGATAGTATAATAAATCGTTATGTAATAATTTACCCAGTGATACTTCAACGATTGTTCAAGTTGCAAAAGTACCAACAACAAAATCCAAAAGATCCATCATTTTTCAAATGAAATAGTATCACACAGCCAATTTGACTTCATACAGCCATCCGTGATATAATGAGTTGCTTCCTAGCGACGATATCTGGACCGGATTTATACAGTTTCATTCACGATCATGTTGACGAAGGTTTTCAGTGTAAACGAACGGCTGGTCTTACAATGCTCCGGGTGGTCTAAAAAAATTCTTAAGTTCAAGCCTCAACCCTTTTTTTCACCCCTTAGAGGTGACTGCAGTAACGCCGAGCTTCGCGGATCAACTAGACCCAAAACACAACTACACAACCGAATTTCATTAATTTTGGTTCATGGTAACTAAGAAAAGTGTTAGGTACGGCGTACGGCGGCCGGACAGCAATTTTGGTTTATTATTTATTGCATTTTCGGATTCTACTTACCTTGAAACGTAAACCATAAAATTTTGAAGGGGGGGGGGGGGGGGGGGGTTTAAAAAATATATATTTTTTTTCATGCTCGATTCAAATTTCAAATAATCTGTTGATCGCACTTATAATAAAAACGTCTGCCAATTCGAGTAGGCAGTATAGCTTCTTCACTTGAATCACATGAACGTATAGAATAGTTCGTTTTGATACGGGACTGTGTGCGATCCAACCCGCGTGTACCCTCAAAATTTCAGCTCTCTACGACTATTTTTCGCGTTGTTAGAAGCGTTACAAAGAAATGGTCAACACTTCATGTTAGCGCATGCTCAGACGAAAGTTACATTGCGATTCCAATGAGATTCATATGGAACTATCAAAGTATTATTCCTGATCAACCCTCCAAATCTGAACTCATTTCAACGATATGTAAGGTAGTTATGGGCTTTCAAGTATTTCACGTTTGCGCATGCGGAGACTAAACGATTTCCATGATATGGAAATGGAACCATCTGTGATTCAAGCCGCGTGTACTCTCAAAATTTCAGCTGTCTACGACGATATATCGCGTGGTTAGAAGCGTTACAAGAAGTGGTCAACATTTCACGTTTGCGCATGCGCATACGAAAGTGACTGTAATTTTTCAATGATAGGGTATGGGAACATCTGTGACTCAACCCGCACCCACCCTCCAAATTTGAGCCCATTTCGACCATTATTTCGGGCAGTTATGGGCGTCACAAGGAATTACCACAGACAGACAGACAGACTGACAGACACGGAACCAAAAATGGTCCTCGATGTCTGAAACGCAAAATGGTAGTGGAAATTTTAATTTTGGAGGACATACATTTTTTTTACTCAATCACGAATCCAAGGCTTCCCTACCTTCGGTTGTGTGGAAGCAAAAATTCAACAAAAACCTGACGTCAAAAAAAGTGTATAAAACTAAAAAGTAAAAAATAATTTGTATGATGCATAAACTAATTTATTCAAAGCCAATGCAACAAAATTTTTTATGTCGTCGCCAAATGTTAAATAAAAAACCCCACACACAGTCTTGATATTGCAGCCCTTGGGTTTTTTTGTTTTCATACATTTCAGTTGGGGTTGGCCCCGAGTTCAAACATTTTTTTGCATCAGCTTTAAATAAATCACGTTTGTGCGGCATAAAAATTATTTTTTCTTTTCAGTTCTGTAAACCTTTTTTGAAGTCGGTTTTTTTGTTGTTGAAATTTAAAAAAGGTAAGTACCAGGTAATTACCAGTATAATTAATACATAGAAAATTATTAATTGTTAATTAGTTGTCAAAGAGAACTTTTCGTCATTTTGGTTGGTTTTGCCTCTTCATGATGAACTCGGAATAAATTATCATTTCAGAATTTAATTAATTTACATTCAGAAGCAATTTCACAAGTAAGTTTATTCGTGGCCATTGGCACCAAAGAATGCCAGTGCCAATGAAACCTGAAAAATTAAAAGACTTCATGAAATGTGGACATTGCAATGTAGAATGAGATGGAAGTTGTGAAAACTGCTAGCTCCGTTTAGACTAATTAGGTTCGCTAACCGCAGAGGGAAGCTTACAAAAAACTTCGGAGTGATGCGGGAGCTCATTTGCATCCTCCTTTTGTTGTTCGGACGCGTAAGCATAACAATTTGGCTGTTCCACTAAAACAATAATGAAGGTAAACGACAAATTGTTGAGATGAGTTAAGCATTAATTTTCGGTCTTTATGAGAACCGTTGATGAGAAAATGTAGTGGGTACATCGTAGTGGTTCAACAATTAGGTACCTACCTACTTACTTGGCTGGATTACTGAGCAGGGTGTCGGTAGAATACGCTGTGTGTAAGGGCTATTCATGGTCGGGAATATAACTACGTAGAAATGTGTTAAACTTCGAAAAAACCGTCGAAAAAATATACTCTTCTCGGCGATACGATGTTAACGATAACAGAGTCTGGGGTATGCTAAACGTCGAATTGAAACCTTGTTAAAGTAGGTACCTATGCTACCGTACAAAACGCTGCAAAGTCCTTGTCACTTGGGTTTATTATTCTATCGGACATACCTACAGAAATTTTGCCGTTCATTTATGGTTTATTTCATGCGCAATAATTGAAACAGTTATTTTAGATGGTTTCCACCAATTTAGGCCCCCAAAAACACCACCTCGGCTCCTTTTGGTTTATTATTCTGTGAATAATACACCTATGTATTCGCTCAGCAAAAAATTTTTATAACACCCCCTCAAAATTTTTGCTTTTCCGTTTCAAGGTGCGTAGATTCCAAAAATGCAATGCCCGTCCGCCGTACTTTTCAGCCCGATCGGAATATACCCAGGGGTGTAATGAGTGAAAATGTGTATAAAAATAGCTACTACTTTTTGTGTTTTAGTAACATGTTAGTAAAATGAGCTTTTGAGGTATCATTTTCCATGTTTTTGTGGACGAGAAGACCGAATATGAAGTCGATTTTGACCAAGGAGTGGAAAATTGAGGCTGTACCAGATGTTCAGCTCCCAAATTTGATTTTTTATGGGTCAAAAACCTGCGAAATCGTCTGAAATCACCATCAATTTGTAGAATAGCACTAGGAAAAGTTTCAACACGTGGATCAAGACGATTAAATGGCACTACCAATGATCAAAGTTAATTTGAAAAAAAGGAGCGTACCTAATTCAAGTTTTAGGGGCCAAAATTGATGGAAACCACCAGAAATAGCGATTTCAATTATTTTACATGAAAGTAACAATAAATGAACAGCCAGCATTTCTGTAGGTATGTCCAATAGAATAATATACCCATGTGACAAGGACTTTGCAGCGTTTTTTCTTCTTTTTTTCTCTCCAGATTGATAGTGCCATTTAACTGTCTTGATTCATCTGCTAATACTGCTTCTAGTGTTATAAAAATTTATATGGTAATTTCAGACCATTTCCCAGGTTTTGAACTCATAAAAAATTAATTTCGGGAGCTTAACATTCGTTACAACCCTCAATTCTTCACTCTTTGGTCTAAATCAACTTCATATTTGGTATTCTCGCTCTAAAAACATGGAAAACGTTACATCACAAGCTCGTATTCACTAAAACCTAAAAAAAACGCTGCAAATCCCTGCACAACGGTTCATTATTTTGTATAGAATACCCTTCTGTTACAGATCACAGCTCTATGTATATATAACCCGTCTATATAATATGATATGTACTATTCTATACATATTATGTAGATCGCAGACCCTCCGTAGGTTAGTACCTAACCCCGTACTCGTTACTAGGTACCTACCTAAATCACGAGTTAAATGTTGCTAAAATAATTCTGCCGATGACAAACAGTACCTAACAAAAAGAAACACACATAATGAAGTTCTGAAAAGAAATTGTTGATGAGGAGTGAAAAAAGTTGCAAAAGTACCTACCAACGAACTCCAGCCCCTTCTACGTAGATGGTATAATGAACCGTTGTGTAATAATTTGCCGTTGAGTAATGATTTACCGCAGTAATAATTTACCCATCAATAATACTTCAACGTTTGTTCAAGTTTCACTACCTACCAACAAACTCCAAAAGAGCCATCATTTTTCAAATGAAATAATATCACAGAACAACCAACTCGACTTCATACTCCGCCAATATAATCAGGTGGCCCCTAGCAATGATTTCATCTCCGCCAAATTTCCTATTGTGGGCGCGTCTCTGGTTACGAGATTTGGTTTGAATTGTATACAATTTCATTCACACTGGAGTCGAAAATGCCTGTCGGTGCAAACTTCGGGGCCTTACTGTGAACGAACGGCTGGACGTACGATGCTCCGGATGGTCTTAAAAAACTCGCAAGTTCAAGAACTGTTTAAAACCGTAAAAATATTCACGTAAAAAAAATGGTATAGGCGTTTTGAAAATTTCAACCCCTATTTTGAACCCCTTAGAGATGACTGACAGTAACGCCGAGCTTCGAGGACCAACTAGACCCCGAACGGAACCTATAACCCGAATTTCATCAATTTTCTTTCATGGTAACTAAGAAAAGTGGCCCGTACGGCGTACGGCGGACAGACAGAAATATTTGTATTGCAGTTTTGGATTCTACATACCTTGAAACGTAAACCATCAAATTTTGAGGGGGGTAAGAATTTTTTTTTTTTCATGCTCGATTCCAATGGTTCATTATTGAAAATAATAAACCAAAAACCCTCGAAAACCTCTATTTTGACACCCATTTTTCTCCCATAACACCCCTGGGTGTATTCCGATTGGGCTGCCGAGCTTTGGAGCACATCTAGGACTCAAATTTTTTCCCTAATGGGGACCCAATCAGTGTGCGGAAAAACGACGATTTTAGACCAAAATGTAATGTAAATGTAAGGCTGAAACTTCGTTAGAACCTCAATTTTCCAGTCTATGGTTAAAATCGACTTTTTATTTGGTCTTCTCTTCCTAAAAACCATGGAAAACGATACCTCAAAAACTCATGTTACTCAAACACAAAAACCACAAAAAATACCTATTTTTATACCCATTTTTCAATCATAACATCCCTCGGTATATTCCGATCGGGCTGCAAAGTTTTGGGACACAACTAGGGCCCAAATGGAGGAAGTGTGCGAAAGAACGAATTTTTTAGACCGAAAATGAAGCCTGTACACGTGATACGGCGGACGGACATTGCATTTTTGGAATCTACGCACCTTGATACGTAAAAGAAAAATGTTGAGGGGGGGTTATAAAAATTTTTTGCTGAGCGATTACATAGGTGTATTATTCACAGAATAATAAACCAAAAGGCGAACAGTGAACCGCCGACCAATGTCTTGTTGTGCCTCATTATGTCGTAAGGTTCATCTACTTTCATTGGCTTTTCATTGGCATTTTTTCTTCCGACAACTCACGACAGAACATAAACTACTAAACAGAAGTAGATAAACAGGTAGGCACCTAGCTATAGGTTGACAACGATGACTAGGAGCTAATACAGCGCTCGAGGTGGCAAACAAGCTAACTACTATTTTTGTTTTAAACTCGACATACTCTCCCTTTTCTCCAGATGGGCAGGGCCAAATGATTCCCACCGTTTACGAAGTTTTCGATTTAACATGGTCGAGAAAACCATGAATATAATTTCAAAGAATTTGAACATTTAGTGTATTTTTTTTAAATCGCAGTTTTCAAAAGAATAGGAAATTTGTAAGAAAACGGGAGATTTGTCCATAGGTGACTTGCATCTATGTCATGAAATCTATGTCCAGTGCTTTTGTTCTGCAAACAGTATGACATTTTTTGGGGATTCTTACACTTCATTCAACTTTATGCATAATGGACCCGGCACATTTCCACCAATTTCAACTTCGAACTGGTAGGGGTAGGTTACTTATACCGCAAGTACAAAGATGAAATTTTTGTTATTTATGACTTCTGAGCAGTTTGGCTTTTGATGCTTGCACAAACAGGAAAGGCTATGCTTACATAAATACTAATAACGTGCATGATAAAATGAAGTGCGTCTTCTAATTATTTCACCTATACCTAGTGTAGATACCCTGTTCCCTATTATAGATACCTAGTTACCTCGAGCTTGTCCAGAAAGTTATTTCATAGATGGGTATCACAACATTCATAATGGCCGATTTTTGTCAGTATTCCTGATATTTCGCTACAACGAATACTTGTAAAAGGTGACTATCAAAAAATATTGTGCAATGTTAATTATCAATTAACTATAGTTCATTAGCAACTATAGATCATTAACTACTATTAACAATAGTTAGGTAATGATTTTTTTCACCCAGTTTTTTGAACGGAAAGAGGACACTACAAAAATTTACTGTTGACGATGAAACCCAACTTGAACAAAGAGCGAATATTCAACTGTGACAAAAGCAATTTTGTTTGTTGGGTGGACGTCGTAATACAAGCTTCAACCATTTGTTTCTCGCAGGACATGAAAACCATTAGCGTTAGCCGGTCAGGCTTTACTAAGCCCTTCCAAGTATTGACCCCGAAAGGCTAAAACCTGTGTTTACACAGACGTAATTTCAGAGAGACAAGCTCGTTGTTTGCACTTTTAGTCGAAGTCACCCACGCTCCCCCACCATCCATCGCCACTGTCATTGAATGGGAGACTCCACAGGTTGGAGTGTGGCAATGTGGAATAAATTTAATTGGTCCTCTACCGGGGCTACCTCAAGTGAACTCAGAGGTCACGCGGCTATTGTTGGCAACGATTCTCAATGATCTATCAAGATTCATGAACTGATCGACAGTCGAACTACCAGCATTGAATTCGTCTTTATAGACATTTCATAGCGACGTAAAATACGAATACTTACATACGAAGTCATACATTACAAGCCCTGTGTTCACGCTCAGACCGATAAGTTTGCCCAGTGAATCAAAATTTCCTCTTACAATCTGTGTTTCATACATCAAAGAACAAGTCTGATTACGCATCGATCTGTAATAACCTAGTGAGCACCATGTTCATTATAATCCTATCCTATCCTATTATATAATTCGCGAGTTTGTGTGTGTGTGGCATTAGAGTCAAACGGCTGAACGGGCCATAAGGGTGGTCTCATTGTGATCAGCGAGTTCCGGGCATCGTTCCGGTCCAGGTTATTATGCTATCGCTCTATCCTCCAGACATTCTCTTTAATCGTAATCCTCGCTATGCCTAACGACAGCCTCCGAGTTCGTCCTTTTGGTTGCTCTCTACTCGCCTTGGGTGGAGCCCATGTCGCGGAACACTTTCGACCGCAAGCCACAAGAAGATGGGTGCTCCCGGAAAGAAGTTCCACGGCGGGTTTCACGGCGGTTTCAACCGTGCCAAAAAGATTTTTGCGGGACATGCCGCGCCGTTCAGGATTCATTAGAAGATCGTGATTTCATCGTCAGAATAATCGCGTGAGTGAAAGGTGGTTGCAGGCATGTTTCTTATTGTCTTACACATGTGATTCATAATAAGATCGTGAAAATGTGTGTCCAGTCTTGAGAACGAAGTGGCTGGGGTGATGCTTTGTAAGAAGCTCAGTAGAAGCTTTCTCGACGGGATCCTGGGTAGCGATGATTCATCGTCAGTGGAGTAGTGGAACCACAGTTTTCATCATTTTGGTTTATTATTTTCAATAATGAACCATTGGAATCGAGCATGAAAAAAAATAAAAATTAACCCCCCCCCCCCCCCTCAAAATTTGATGGTTTACGTTTCAAGGTATGTAGAATCCGAAAATGCAATAAAAATATTTCTGTCTGTCCACCGTACGGCGCCGTACGCCGTACTGACCACTTTTCTTAGTTAACATGAATCAAAATTGATGACATTCGGGTTATAGGTTCCGTTCGGGGTCTAGTTGGTCCTCGAAGCTCGACGTTACTGTCAGTCATCTCTAAGGGGTTCAAAATAGGGGTTGCAATTTTCAGAACGCCTATACCTTTTTTTTACGTGAATCTTTTTACGGTTTTAAATAGTTCTTGAACTTATGAGTATTTTAAGACCACCCGGAGCATCGTACGTCCAGCCGTTCGTTCACAGCAAGGACCCGAAGTTTGCACCGACAGGCATTTTCGATACCAGGGTGAATGAAATTGTATACATTTAACCCAAATCTCGTCACCAGGGAAGTGCTAACAATCGGGAATTGGCCCGAGATAAAATCATTGCTAGGGGCCACCTGATTATATTGACGGAGTATGAAGTCGAGTTGGTTGTTCTGTGATATTATTTCATTTGAAAAATGATGGCTCTTTTGGAGTTTGTTGATAGGTAGTGAAACTTGAACACACGTTGAAGTATTATTGATGGATAAATTATTATTGCACAATGGTAAATCATTACACAACGGTAAATTATTACACAACGGTTCATTATATACCCTCTACGTAGAAGGGGCTGGAGTTTGTTGGTCAGTATGATTGCAACTTTTTTCACTCCTCATCAACAATTTCTCTTCAGAACTTCATTATGTGCGTATCTTTTTGTTAGGTACTGTTTGTCATCGGCAGAATTATTTTAGCAACATTTAACTCGTGATTTAGGTAGGTACCTAGTAACGAGTACGGGGTTAGGTACTAACCTACGGAGGGTGTGCGATCTATATCATATGTATAGAATAGTACATAGGTATATTATATAAAGAGCCTATACGGAGACTTATACGGAGAGCTGTGATCTGTAACAATGGTAAATTATTACACAACGGCAAATTATTACATAACGGTAAATTAATACATAACGGTAAACAATTGAAGAATCCCCCCCCCCCCCCCCCCCACGGACAATATTGGATACCATATACTTGATTTTGATCCTTGATTATAATTGAATTGTCTAAATTGGCGTGGTGCGCATTGGCATGGTCCGCAATAGTTCAGTCAATCGTTTTCTTTTGTTTTTTCAATAAATTCATTATGACTGGCCTAGGCCTTTCCAGTCACTTGGGATTTCGCGTTGTGGCGCCGGCTTTTGTTTCTGTCCCAACCTCATCCGCCATTTCCAGTATATTTTCACTCCACATCAACAGTTTCCCTTCATCACTCCATTATTTGCGTTTATTTTTGCCATTTTAGTTACTGTTTGTCATCGACAGAATTATTTTAGCATTTAACTCGTGATTTGGTAGGTACCTATTAACGAGTACGGGGTAAGGTACTAACCTAAGGAGGGTCTACGATCCACATGATATGTATACAATAGAACATATATTATATAAAGGGTTATCTATACGGAGAGCTATGGTCTGTAACAGAAGGGTATTCTGTACAAAATAATAAACCGTTGTGCAGGGATTTGCAGCGTTTTTCTATTGAACATTAGATATGACATACCTAGACATTGACAGAATAATGAAACAGGTTCGTATCTAATAAAAATCTGTGAGACTACCGTAATCAAGTGCGAATTTTTCATGGCTTCTGTTCGATTCCTACCGCTCTAAAGCCGGTTGTATTTATTTCAACGGGGTTTTCTGCTAGTATAAAGGAATAATCTAAAATTTAGAGTATTCTTCGGAAAGGGGACTGATGGGGCAATAAGAGGATTATGAAAGTCGAGAGTCTGGAGCACTTGAATCTACTCCAGTATTTTCTACACTCTCGAATTTCTTTCGGCTCTTCCCTCCCATGCCGCTAACAGAAGGAAGAGAAATAGGAGTTGAATGGCGAGACCGGACATTATCATGGTGAGCGAAATTTTGTTTGGAGCATTGAAACGTTGTTGCAGTCATTGTTTCGGGCTGTGAGGTCAAATTCTTCACTTGACGGCGATCGAAATAATGGAAGCGCCTGCTTTTTGAAACAGATCTCTTATGATCACCTTCGTCCGAATTCGCCTATGGATAAGCGGTTATGGAATAGTCCATTTACTAAGTACCCACTCACTGCTGTTAGTGTGAAATGCACGAGTATGTAGCTAATTTCGAAGAGTGTATCGGCCAAATACAGGTCATTGCTCACCTTCGTCCTTTATGGAAGAGATTCTAGCTCGATTAAATTATTATGAAAGTATTATGAGAATTCATCGGGAGTGGGCTTTACACGATTAAATTAATTACGAAAGTATGATGAGAAATCATCGGGATCGGGTTTTATAATCACATCACAGGTAACGATTCACCCCCCCCCCCCCCCCATCCACCGCTTACTTATCAGGGGTTAAAACTTCTCCATTGACAACTAACAGAAGGACTCGGACATGAGCCGACTGTGTGCACGTCACTTGGGATACTTGGATCTTCGGGGGTGGATGGTGATTGTGTGGGTGTAAATCTCGTCCGTCCTAATTGTCGGCTGTTTGACTTGACGTTGCCCACTGACACTGTTTGTAATTGCTGACGGGCGATGATGGATGAAGCAGTAATCTACGAGCGGCAGGTCATGTTCACAGAGTAGGTGCAGGATTGTCAGCTTTCCAGATGTGGAGCGAGGGGGGATCACGACATTTCCCTCTTCTCGGTGGAGTTTAATTATTCCACCGCATGTTTTATCGCTCTCTATCAACCTTAACGGGCTTAGCGTTTTCGAGGTAGATGAATTGGAGCAGTCAACGTCGGCATACAGCGTCAGGGAACATCAGCCGGTATAAATCACGGTGACATGTTAGAATCTGTTAGGGCTAAAATAATGTTAATCCAAAAATCCGGTCAAGAGAATGTGCAGTGACGGCATCCTTGATTGGGTTGACAAAGCAGATTCTTATACTAACGCACCCGGCGTGTCTGTCAACTATGAAGCCCAAATATATGAAGGAGGAGGTACATAAGGTATGTACGCTCCCACGATGAAATACCAAACTGCTGAAGAGATTCATATATACCTACCCTACTTGGTTGACACGGACTGTGCAAATATGGGCTCCCGAATGGATTGTGAAAGGCTCCTAGAGACGTAGAAACCAAGAGCACTGGGTTATTTAGATCACATTTTTATGCATGACGTCCTCCAGAGTTGCGGCTCGGTCAAGTAAATTGAGTAGAAGAAATAGTTTTCCTGATGCTCTATGTGTAATTGTGCTTCAAAATTTACATTATGCGAGCGTTGAAAGAATCAATATAGAAGATTTCGCGTGACGAGCGAGATCATGTTGCCCCATTTTGCGTCAGAATGTCTTCGGAGCAACCAATGGAGAACGGTTATTTTCATAGTTAATCAGTCTCACTCAACTTCTGGCCATTTAATGTTATTATAGATTAGTTGAACAGACCCAGGAAACACACCGACCAGAACTCAACCGCCTCTGCGAACATGTTCAAACAAAGAAGTTACATATTTATCTAAGAAAATGCCCTTGAGAAGTTTCAAGTTTACCATTATTATGTCCACCTGATTAAAAGCGTTCCTTATTTTTTACCCAAATTCGTTCCTGGAAAAAAATACGAAATGATCCAACGAGAAGAAGAACAAACGAAAAAAAGTATTCGCCGAAAGGAAGATATTTAATAATGTTATGCAACAAAAGAACTTGATCTTTCTAACCCCCAACGTCCCCCGTCGTTCTTTGTCTTGTTCGCTTCTCATCCCTTATCCTCTTTCCCCCAGTTTTCCAAACGATACCTTCTCCCTGTGTTTGTATTTCTTCTTTGTATTGACAAAATGGCATTGTTACATAGCAATCATCTTACTGCGCATTTTCCTTCTTTGTTTTTTCATCTAGGTTCCTTGGTTATGTAGCTGGTAGATAGGTACTTTCCGCTCGCTACCTCCGTTCGGAGTAAAACCTTGATTATTACCTCAGAGCTCAAATCAATACATGTTTATATGCACACAAAGGATATGGCAATAAAATCACTAAATAAAATGCACTACCATAGATGCTGAAAGATAAAGTGCGACCATATTCATACATAGCAGATTGTTTTTGAAATTTCCTCTTATTGAAAAATCATGAAATTTGGCCGACTCATCCAAACCGATGACCACAAATTCCAAGAGCAACGCCAGATGCAAATCCACCACCCATGTTTTTCACAAGGAAGGAGCCCATCCAAATATTGTGTCTATGCACTAAAGGTACAACTTGCGATGTTGAAATTGCAGTTTAGGTAATAGGGAACCAAAAAACTGCACTTTCAGAGCGTTTCTCGGGGCATCCCGGCTCCTCCACACCGCTCATTGAATTATTCAGGATCTCGACGGAAATATCTTTATTTATAGGCCACTAAGTTTACTTATCTACTAAGTTATTAAAACAATTGACCCACTCATTTTAACCCCAATATTACTGTCATACTACCCTTGGGCCCCACCAACTTGAAACCCTGTAAGTTTCATGAAAGCCAGAAGAAAGACCAGAAAAGTTGAAATTGTATCCACATGTCCGGATGTAATATATCGATAAAACGCAGTTTAGCTATTGGGTCCTTAGATGAATTCCTGATGGGTAGGTATGCTTATACGTTTACATTAGGTGTCGAGACAACCGGACAGACGAAATTCACGCAGACGTTTGAGGCCGTTGACCAAACATTGTCTGAGACTGAAATACGAATATGCCTATGTATATACACTACCCCAATGAACCTTCCCTTTCTTGTATCACCAAGTCCTTCTTGAACCAGAGCGGTACAAGACGACGGACTCAGCTAATGAAATCTTGTCGACGGTCAGTCATCCCCCGGGACGAAGGGCCTATAAATTAGCTCTCATTGGTCCCACGAGCGATTTGTTTTAATTACTTAGTTGGTTCGTAAAGGCGACGCGACGGTTCGACCAATTGGGACCGACGGGATCGTTTCCGAAGGAAAGACGTTTTAAATCTCCCCAATAAATATTACTTGGGGAAATTGGTGCTGCTCAAGTATTCGGAGAATGAGTTGTGCGGAGTCTCGACTATAGGAAAACTACTTAGTTCATGTGCTGACACTTTCAACCCTTCGGAGTACTAAATCGTCCCACCAGGTGCGTTACATAGGGGCGACTTATTTTTTGCCAAGTCTACCACGCTTTATAAATCAACAAGTGACAGAGAAGGAACCAGTAGTGACTGAAACAAAGGCATCCGAGTTACCAACTGCCTCATACCGTCCTACTGTTATCATGGTGGAGTTCGAGATGCCCAGGAAATACGACGTGAAAATATGTTCTAAAAACAAAACAAGATCGTATAAAACAAGACAACAAAACAAGATAATATAAAACAAGATATAAAAGAACATAATATAAAACAATAAAAAGAACATAATAATTGCCTTTTTTTATGCACATAAAAATGCACCTAATTGCATTTTTGGAGTCACTCTATTATATTCCACAACATGCCAATAGCGCGAATCCCTATTTCAAACAGGTTAGTTACAAAGTAACAAATTAGTATCGCATATCTCCAGAAATGAACAATCCGACAATGCCAAAATCGCCCAAGTGACACGGAGTGGCACATTATGCGTATTAATTTCACCTATCTCCAGAAATGGACAATCTGACCACGCCAAAATCGCATAAGTGCCTCGATAGGAACCCTTCCTTCCAAAGTCAGCAGACGTCCTTAAAGCTATTTCAATGTTGCCCATAAACGTTTAGTATTAATGAAGACAATAGCAGATCAAAGTATTGTTCGTTTTTTAAAAGAACTTAAGCACGAAATAGCGATTTAATACGAAGTGCGCAAGGCCAAAATTGCACATAATATGTGCCCTACCCCTTCCATATTGTTTCGAAATGGCTTTTTGATGAGAAAAAACCTTCCTATAATTTATTATGGAAGTGCCGTCGCATCAAAGCCATTTTTCGATTTATACTGTAGCATCAAAACTTTGAACACGTTTTTCTCGAAACTGGTTAAAAGCACTTAGGCGGTTTTGGCGTTGTGGTAACGATATATATAAGAACATAATAAGAAGACATAATAAGAACATAATAAAAAGAAGATAATATAAAACAAGATATAAAACAAAACAAGATCGTATAAAACAGAAAATCGCTGCAAAGGATTATACAACGGTTTATTATTCATCTGTATAGATGCCCCTTCTGCATAGATCACTGTGTTCTGTGGTCAATACCTACCCTCGAGCTCCCCCAGGAAAGCCCTATATCGAGTATTGGAGCCGGCCTGGGAATTGCAGTTTCAGAAAAATGCGCGGAATTCAATAATACAATAATTATTTGTTGTTATTCATGAAGCATAAGTTTGTTCAAGTTACGAAAGTACCTTTCAACAAAAACCTTAAAGAGCCATCATTCTTCAAATGAAATAATATCACAGAACAAACAACTCGACTTCATACAGTCATCTGTGTTTATAATCAGGTGTTCCCTCGGCCGGATTTATGCTGTTTCATTCACGATCATGTTGAGGAAGCTTTTCGGTGCAAACGAACGGCTGGTCGTACAATGCTCCGGGTGGTTTCAAAAAATTATTAATTAAATTAATTGCAAAATTAACATTAAAAATTAAAAAATGAAATAAAATAAAATTGAATTTAATTAAAAATTAAAAATTAATTTTAAAAACCATACTCTTCTATTGAAAGTTTTTGAGTCACGGAGTTCGTTTTTCACCCCTTTAGAAATGACTGACAGCAACGCCGAGCTTCGCAGACCAACTAGACCCCAAACGGGATCTACGAACAATATTTCATTAATTTTGGTTGATGGTAACTACGAAAAGTGCGAAGTACGGCGTAAGGCGGACGGACAGAAATATTTGGTTTATTATTTTCAATAAGTAATGAATCTTTGAAATCGAGCGTGAAAAAAAAAAAAAAAAAAATTACCCCCCTCCTCAAAATTTGATGGTTTCCGTTTCTAGGCACGAAGAATCCGAAATGAAATAAAAAAATTTCTGTCCGTCCTCCGTACGCTGTACTTCGCACTTTTCTTAGTCACCGTGGACCACAATTAATTAATTTTGGTTTGCAGGTCCCACTTGGGGTCTAGTTGGTCCGCGAAGCTCGGCGTTACTGTCAGTCATATCTAAGAGGTGAAAAATGGGGTTGAAGTTTTCAGAACGACGTAGCTCAAAAACTTTCTAGAAGGATATGGTTTTCTTAACGTTTTTAAATTGACCCCTAACTAAAGAATTTTTACAGACAACCCGGAGCATTGTACGACCAGCCGTTCGTCTGCACCGAAAAGCTTCGTCAGCAAAGCCGCGAACGGTATAAATCCGGCCCAGATATCATTGCTAGGGAACACTTGATTATAATCACGGATGGCTGTATGAAATCGAGTTGGTTGTTTTGTGATATTATTTCATTTGAAGAATTATGGTCTTTTGGCTTTTTTTGATCGGTAATTTTGTAACTCATTTATTTATTTATTTATTTATTTCACGGGAGAGCCCAATTACATTACAGCATTCAAGAGGAGTGAAAAATATACTAATATAAGTAAATAATACAAAAAAAAAGAACTAACACAAATAACTTGAACAAATGGTACCTATGCTTAATGAATGACAACAAATAATTGATGATTTAATTATTGAATCCTGCGCATTTTTATGAAACTGTAATTCCCGGGCCGGCTCCAGTAGGTACTCGATTTAGGGCTTTCCTGGAGGGCGCTCGATGGTAGGTATTGACCACAGAAAACAGTGATCTACGCAGAAGGGGCATCTATACAGGTAAAAAATAAACCGTTGTGTAATAATTTGCAGCGTTTTTTTATTCCATTTTCGGATTCTACATACGTTGAAACGGAAACCTTCAAATTTTGAGAGGGAGGGGGTTAAATTTTTAAAATTAATTTTAATGCTCCAATTCCAAAGGTTCATTATTGAAATGAATAAACCAAAACTGTCCGTGTACCGTGATAACTGGCCTAAAGAGTTTCAACTACCAGCTTAATTTATACCAACGCTTCGATGATTTATGACATCGTATCAAGATAGTATGAGTTAGTAGAAATGATACGTACAGAATTTATGAATAGGTACGAGTGTATCATATAAATATTCATTTTTTTATTCTTGCGAAAATTGAGGCAAAACAGACACCGTATAAGGTATGTCATATATCTAGAACTTCTCTATAGCACAAAAATAAAGTTCATCGTCAAAAGACGTCAAAAGAATGTGGGGAGTAAAACCAAATTTTCAATCGGCTGTTGATGATTAATCTCTTAAACCAAGCATATAATCATTGTTCTAACTGCCATGTAAACAGAGATTCTGTAAAGATGTTCTTTTCTATTAAATAATAAAATCAATTGTTCAAAGGTGAGAGATTTCTTTACTGCTTGAAGATTCAGAGCATAATGGACAATAGCCATTTACTTTCTTCCCCGTTCAAGTAGCCTACAGGAGAGCTACGATGAAAATGTGGTTCATTAACTGGTAAACAGTTTCTCAAGGTCAGTTTATTATTTCAGGGAATGTAAGAAAAAAGGAATGCTCGCTACGACATCTTCTCGAGAGTGTGGTATAGGCGAAATGCATGTTGAAGCTATGGAAGAACTATAAAACGGAAGAGTGAAATTGACGTGACCGTGGACCTACCAGTCACAACTCTGATGAATCAACGTGAGCAAAGCCTGTTCCGGATCCAACTCTGGTGATATATCGAACTATAGAAACAAAATGGCAAAAACTCATGATGAAACAAGATGAAGAGCTAGTTAAGTTTTATATTCGATGTTTATATTAGATTTGCCCACGTTGGACGAATTTTCAAGAAGCAAATCACGTGAGATACATTTTAATACGGTGCGTGGAACAAAAGGGATTGGTGGACAAGAGATAACAACCCGACGAATGGGAAGATCTTGCCGTGGAATGAAATGGCAGTCGAGCTCGTATCCTCGAAATCCATGAAGAAGGGACTGAGGAACGACAAGGCTGGTCCTAAACTGGTGAACATGGAGTAAAGCCGGTTCTTGCTGTGGTGACTCAGGATGGCAATCACTTTCCCGTTGCAGAGGAGGCCACTGCCGTGGTCAAGAGGATTCCTGGAGCTCTCTGCCTCATCGGACCACACGCCGTCATAACTTCGTGTAAAACGTGAAACACATTGCTGTAGTGAACTCATTTTCAAAGATAGTGGATTACACGCATGTTCTCAACTAGTAGAACTAATCTAATAACTAATAAATAAATTATAACGTACTGAAATGACTTGGGGAGAAGATTTCACCTATTATCATTGAAATGTTGGCCCCAGTGTCTAGGACGAGCGAAGTACAAATATCTATTACGTTTTAGTTTTTGAAATTTTCATGTCTTTGCCCTGGCACATAGCACAAAAAACTGTCACGAAATTGCGTAACGAAATTGTGTTACAGTGCCTTTATAATGATTTCCGCTTACAACGACCCCGTTGTTAGGTTTGTTCATTTTCTACACTTTTTAACCCACAAAAATCGTTCACCACTCGTTGGAAAGCTCTCGATTTAACGAACATTTTCATGTTCTCCATAACATATTGACTATACGAATAGCGGAGCTATGGGCATAACTGTTCTCATATTTTGTTTACAAACTAATGATCGTGAGTGTAGAAGATAATTAATCCGGAATCGTCTATTTTATTGAAATTAGGTACCTACCTCTTAATATTAATAATGTCAAAAGCAATAGGTCAAGACATGAAAATGTCCCAATGCGTTGCAGACTCGTATGCAAGCGTTTTTGCTGTTTCTGTGATTTTTTGGCTAGTTAGGTCACGGCTAAAGCATATTCATGCTAAAAAGGCTGAAACTTCGTTAGAACCTCAGTTTTTTGAATAACCTCGAATTCGTTTTGAAAACTTCAAATTCGATTTGGAAAAACTTTACGAGTTGTTTTAGGAACTTTTAATTTGGCTTTGAAAGTTATAGAAACCACAAAAAGCTTCATCTATGAATCGGAAAAGCCAAAGAGTTCAGTTCTATCATCAACTTATACAAGACATGTTAATAATACCATAAAGTGTGCGGGCCTTACTTATCTATGCGTAGATAAATATTATTATTAATGAAGCATAGCGTGTACGTTACAGCAGCCCGGAGGGTAATATGATGAGGCGTTCCATGGATAAACTGCTACTGTTATGATAAGGTTTCCTTCTGAAATACCCATCCTCACCCGCCAACCTAGTTGCTTATTCTATAGGTTGACGGAAGAAAATAGGTGGGATCTACCCTGTTGGCGAGGTGGGCCGCGTATCGTATTTTACCCATCGTTGCTGTCTGTAATATTATTTTTTCGGATAAATCTCGAACTCATGTTTTGGAAAATGGAAACTAACTGAAAAATAACATCGATATGTACCACCATATCATTATGCAATAGGTAACAAAACGGAGGCGATGAAACCGAGGTATCACCCACCCTACCTGGTAATGGAAAAACTCATCATCCGGTGGAAAACTCACCTTGCGGTTTTGACGAAAGAAAACCTCCGTCTTATTATCTGGGATAGGTTGATTTACAATACTGAAACTGGTTTGAGTTTGTCAAGTGGCAGACGGTCCTGACGTGAATGGATACTGAACATTCATGCAGGGCAGCTAAGGTCTGCTGTGTTACGACAGAAACGTGGTATCCAAGTCAGGCCATGTTTCTAATGTGATACACGTGGTGGTTTTGCGAATTTAACTTATGTAAGTTAAAACAAATATTACCTACTACGACTCCTTTCAGACCTTCCAGAAAAAAATTAGTTCAATCTGGTGTGTACGCGTTACAGAATTCCACAAATACGCGTTACAGATTTCCAGAAATCAGTAACGCGTACGATTTTACGAAAAAGTGGTTGAAATCTGGAGGATCAGTGTGGAGGATCTCCCAGGAAACTTTAGTACCTTCTAGACTTATATGCAAGTTGACATTAAATGACCCACTTTAATGGCATTGCATTCATGTTAGTGACTAAAGCAATATGGGCCACGCCTCTGTAGACCTTTTCGTTAATCAACAGGTACCTAGACCTACCCCGACTTTTAATCGGTACCAACCTGCATTCATATCAAGGTCACCTACTAATCAATACCTGTAACGCCAAATCATCAAAGGGTGAACCGATGTGCACACGAACTGAGCACCTTCCTGTGGCTCCCTCCCATCAGGACATTCAGAGTTTTTAAGGACGATCAACTCTGTGACAACCATGTCCTCGTAGTAGGTGTCAGGGCGGTCCCACCCGGGCAACGACTCCCGCCAGCCAGCGGTGCTGCAGATGCGGGGGAGAGGATTCATCTGTTCATAAGGCAAGAGGATGGGTTGTATAAAAGGCGAGAAGTAGAGGAAATAATCGAGCTCCGCGATGGCGAAATCGAATTTCTGGCGAGGGCTGCAGCGTGGATGAGTGTGTATTTTCTCAACTTCCCTAACCTGTCCTCTCGACATCAACTCCCTGATAGGCAAATTCAGTCTGGAAACCCCTGGAATGAATTTTGGATTATTTGTTCCTTAGAGCCTATACATCCTCATAAAAATATGTACAATATTCGTGAATTAAGTACCTATTTGGACATAAGTAAAACCAGTAAAGGAACCCATGGATCGTTTAATGCATTTGGCGGTCCTTGTACATCCTCCTACAGCAACAATGTCTAAGAACCATATTACCAAAGAACTACATATATGAAATCATTCCACAATGGGAAGAGCACCTGCAACGACGAATATGTCTTCAGGGCGTTTAGGGGTTACCGGAGTGATGACAGACCCTGTTGCCACCGTCAAGCATTGGCAAGTCGTTAGGACGTACAGGCTTGTCAAGATGTTGGCACTGCAGAGGTGGGACCCGTCCAGGTTCTGCAGACTCACGAGCCAGGGGAAATCCATGATTCGAACCATTTCGTTGCTGAACTCAGCGACTTGCTTCAGATGGTAGAATATGTTCAAAGGAATCACATCCAGGTCAGATTCAGGGAGAGAAACATTTTCTCTACGCGGAAAATGTGACCTATTCATTCCCAACGCAATTCCCAACAACCCAAACAAACTCAAACACAACATTTCGACTTCCAAATGAAGCCCAAAAAACTCATATAGATATCTCCGCTACTTACCGTTATCTACATAACTATAAATTTCTAACACTTAATTTTTCTTTCTGCAAAATGTGTTCAAGTAGGTATAGTATCTACCAAATAGTTGTATATTAAAGAAACCAGTAAATGTTCACCGTGCAATCAACTATAATAATCACCGATGAAGTTGATTATACCATACGCTTGATAACTTTGGAATCTGAATGATGATCGGTCAAAATATGAGTGTGGAAAAAATGTTGAGTTAGCCCCACGCTTTTTCGCTCATTATCGCAATATGGTTTAATGTCGGTAATATGATTATCTACCTAATGAAAATATATATGTACATGGACATAGGTAAATATTTCTTTATTATGGGGTTTCTTTAATGTGGGTAATATGATAATGTATCTTATGGAAATATATATGTACATGTACATAATGCATATTCATAGCAGTTCCTGACTAATGAAAATCCAAGTGATTCTGGTATCATTACCTCCCAACCTACCCCTCTCCAAAGTGAACACCATTGTCTGAAATTAATAGATTCCAACTAACGAACTGATACAAGTTAATATATGTCTCTTCGCGTTCGTGTATATAAATGTAATCACCAGCTCGGATCTGCTTCTACGAGCAGCTCCTTATAAAAATGTTTGTGCCGTTCTACGTTCTCATGATTTAACAGTTGAATGACACGATCTGGTTGTTGACTCACATGAAAACCTGTGGAGTTTTCCAGAAGCGGTTGACCGAGGAGGATGATCCCGTCTGAAGGCAGTGTAGAGTTCCTGGGCCGGAGCAGAGGCCGACTCATTTCATGGCAGTTGACAATCAGAGTTGCAGCATCCCCTTTCACACTGAGCCCAAATACTGCCCATCTAAGTAACAACCAAATCCTCGTATTAGTCCTAATGGTTGATAGCATAGCCGGCAGTCAGTCTATAGCTTGAATTGATTGCAACGTCAGTTACTGCAGGAAAACTTGCCCGAGAACTTGAGTAACTTACAGAAAATTATCTGCCTACTAGTCATTGACCCACTTAAGTTAAATACAGTGAAAGGTCGGGCCAGCTCAGCAAATGTGGCCATTTTCCACAATCAAACATTGAACAATCTTTTTCTCCGGTGTTTTCCCCGATATCCAGTCCAGTATTTTTGAGTCCAATGGACATCTGGGAGTTTAATAGATAATCTTCACCTAGATAGTGATATAGATCCAATGGGTAAGGGAAGACCGTTCGAAACTCTTGCACTACACGCAAAAAACATCTGATATAGACAACACTAACAGCAAGTGAGTCCAGTAATAGCAAGCATAGTTAGTTCTAAAGAGGAATTAAAATCTACACAAACACGACCTTATTACAAATACATTATGTATAAAACTGCATATTTTAGGAATAGAGGTATATTTTTCAGAGGTAAACGATATAAACAGCATATTTTCATTTTTGGGGATCACAAAATCGTTTACGCAAACAGTAACTAGAAATTAGCGAAAATGGTATACGATACCTACCTGTGATTTTAGACAAAGAAAACTTATTTTCATTCATTATTTTATATTTATATAGTTACCTAAATTTATATAGATTTATGAATGATATATTTCATAATTTATGATTTAGGTAGGTATATTTACTGCATTTTTCTTTGAAAACTGTAAAAATTTATACGTTTAATAAACTTTTTCAAATCAACAAAAATACTTATCTGAACTTGGCAATGTGAACGATGGAATAATTTCGAATGGAAAAATTTAGGTTTTATCGTAAAAACCCTAGCCCGTGGAAAGCTCACAAGCAATTCGAGTAGGTAAGTACGTACCTAGTTCAAGTAGGTGAATTACTCCAAAATTGGCTAATCATCAGGTCGTGAAGCATCACATATAATAAATGTTCATAACATATTATTTTAGTGATGACAGTACATACATGTTTCGAGTTTTTTTAAAGGACGTCCCGCAGTAGTAAGATAGGTCCTTACGTATTTCGTCTGGTGAGAAGAGGACACACTCAGCCGAGAATGAAAAGTCCTGAACCCAAAATCGTGAGAATAAAACCATAGGTGTGTGAGTGTGTGTGTGACAAAATATTGTGTGCGCTGCCCAGGCCGTAATTCTCAACCGATTTACTTGGTTCTTTTTTTTGTCAATGCAGAAAACTGTCTAGTTGTGCCCTACGTCGCCAGAATTTCGAAATTTACTTCTAGAAGGGGGAAGAGGGCAGGGCCACCTAGAGCTGGGAAGGGCCTCGGGGATAAATTCTCATCGGGCCCCTCCCCACACCAATTTTATAATAAAACAGGAGCACTGGACGTACTGTTCTACCCTTATTTATTAAGGAAGTAATTGAGCTCATTTATAAAAGGGACATTTTTAGTTTGCACAATAACCGTACAAATAGGGCCCGCGGCCGGACCCCAGGGATTTTCCCCCCCTGCCCGCCCCTCTGGTTGGGCCTGGAAGGGGGTCACTGCCGAAAAAACGTGGTTTTTTGCTATTCTTGTATGCGCTGCCCAGGGCTTCCTCCTCAACCGATTTACATGCCTACGTGTTTATTTTATTTTTTTTGTTCGACGCAGAATTCAGTCTAGTCAGAACTTCGTCGCTGGAATTTCGAAAATTACATCCGGGGGGGGGGGGGGGGGGGAGCATTTTTCTGCAAATCTTGTGTTCGCTGCCCGTATTCCCAACTTTCGGAACTGCCATTCAAGACTAGCAACCTAATATTTCATCAATGAATCAGTTTATTCACCAATACTCTTGGGGCATTGTTATGATGATAACATCACCTACTCTAATATAGGTTGTCACTCATGTACGTGTGCTGCTCATATCGCGTAACTAGTCACGAAATTAGGTAAATAAATTGCACAACGATTTGATCATCATCACAGATCAGTTAGGTACTCATACATACTTCCAGACGATCTGCAATGAGTGAGAGGGATCTATACACCACCATAAGGGACGTTCATTGTAAGGCATGCTTACTTACGGGATGTTTACTACACATTTTTGGTACAAATAGCGTTTTTTTAAGCTACTAACTTTTTTAGAGAACATTCTGAGGTAAGTTATTTTTAATTCGTCCAAAGTGGTTTTTACGCTTCCACCACGCTACACGCTACCATTTAGCGCATCCCCATCAGAGGGCAAGGGGGATATCCGCGGGGGTTTGTAAAAGCACTTGTGAGGAAAAGGATGAGGAGATGTAGGCGGATGTTTATAGAAGGAAAACAGGAGGCTCCGCAGACCGTTGAAGGAACATGAGGAGTTTTACGAGGGCACTTGGCTACCCAGGAAGCGGCCATCAAACCTCAGAGCTAATGCCCAAATGCGCATCGCATAACTGCCCTTGGAGAAGACTCTCCCTCACTCTAATATACGAACCCGTGAGGAGAACTTGGCATCCTTCATGTCACAGCGCCAACATAATTATATCCCATGAATATTCTGAAGAGAATGGTTTTCGTAAGCCATTCTTCGGAAGAGGATGTTTCGGTAGCTTCTTGCGCTTATAAAACAATTATGTATTACCTACTTTAACTTTGAGCAACAAATGCGCGAAAAACAGTTCCATTGCAGCATGACCACTATAAGCAAATAGTGGTCTTGCTGCACTGGAACTGTTTTTCGCGCATTTGTTGCTCAAAGTTAAAGTAGGTAATACATAATTGTTTTATAAGCGCATGAAGCTACCGAAACATCCTCTTCCGAAGAATGGCTTACGAAAACCATTCTCTTCTGAATATTCATGCGTTGGCGCTGTGACATGAAGGATGCCAAGTTATGAGCATGTACCGTACCTATCAAACTGCCCTGCCATTTACTACCTACACCATATAGGTACATATTTTCCACAGTAGCTAACCATAAAATAATACAAATTTAACAATTTATTGCCCTCTAACGTTTTTGTTAGTTGAGTAATTGTTTGATAAACTGTTTTGCGCAAAACATTCTGTATAAATTTATATTGAAATAGATTTGAAATTTACTATGTTCATGGGTTACCATTTTGGGCCCATTGCAATAGTGTCGATTCTTCGAAAATGAGGTAAAAGTCATTACTGGCATTAGCTTCAAGATTAAATCCCACTAATATGCATGGAAGATAAATAAAAGCACTAAGGAAGTTCGTTCTAAATTCACCTGAAAAAGACTAATAGAGTAATTTTTTTCTAGAAAAATTCGTTAGGAGAAGAGCAGTAGATAATTTATTGATCCCCGGTATTGGCTCAGTTGAACTTAATATGTCATCATTTTCATTTATTTTGTAATTATAATCAATCTGCTCCCGTCTTGGCTTTCAGCATGTATTCGACATAAAACGAGTAGATATTGAGTAAAGTCTACTATTGGATAACGTTTCCTTACTGCAATGGGAGGATGTCGGCGTCGAAGCGTAACAACAGCTGTTGGGATGACGGAGGTTTGTACATTAGGAAAACCAAACCATTGACGAGACGGAGCTGGAGTCGTTCGACGCCGTTGTCGTCGTAAACTGTCATCAGAGTACCAGTGGTCGACTTCGGTCTAAAGACTGATGTCAGGGAGAAATCAGGCGGCCAGCCGTCTGGGAACAGCCAATCGATGTTGATGGACGGATCATCTGCTGGACCAAGCAGGACGGATCCCCCACCACATCTTCCAGCTCCACGCCCCACCACTTCCTCAGCCACTGCCTCAAGGATATCCTTTTCAACTGCAACTGAAGATAATGTTGTAATAGATAAAACGTAACATTGAATATAGTTAGGTACCTACTTACATAATATTTTGTCACCCTCCCACACTGATCAAGCCCATGTTACGGGTCAAATAAAGAACGGAAAGATAGAGAAAATAAGGTACACAAGCTGCATAGAGTAAAAGCCTGAAACCTTCGAGAAAAGATATGATTATTCCGTTGATCCCCAATATTCTAACGAAAAACTTGACCAACTACAATAGCTTCCCTGCATTCACTTTGTGATCAAGTAGGTGCACTGTAGAGGCGATTGATAAGAAATCAAAAATTGAAAAGGGGTTTCAGTAATAGTGTTAGGGATAGTTAAGTTATAGAGCTGACCCGACAGTGAAATAATTTCAGAGCCCCCCCACCCCGGTCCTCATGGACCCTAATGATTGGTTCCGACTGACTGGTCTAAAATGATCATAACGGTGACCAGTGTTTTAATTTTTCTTAACTTTCGAAACCTACTGCTTGTTTTTACTCGCGTTTCAATTTTCATACGTTCATATCACAACAGCATGAAGTTTGCGTCATTGTTTTGGTCGAGAAAAGTTGTAGGCAGAGCTATTTTTAGTTGCGAGGGGGTTTGAAACACTGGGCGCAAAGAACATGTCCTACGTGATGAGGAGGTCCGATGATAATTTATTGTTCGTATTCCTGGACGCCCGTATCTTCCATCCTGCTAAATGGGCGCATGCTTTCCGAGAGTCGAAAACATATCGTTGGCGTGACAAGTTCCGTTGACGACTTGAACTGACGGCTCGACTTTTACGTCGAGCATCGTCTACTGTTTTGACTGGAAAAAGCACGAACGGCGATGTGAGTTGCGGTAGCGTTGAAAAACCAACGGCAACTTGTTTTTTATCTTCATACGTTCATAGTTGATCGAAGTGATAAAATTAAGCACATTTTACCAAGTGGAAAACCATAGTCGTTCAAATTTCTCGTAGGATGGTAGTCACTAAAATAGACAGTGGAAAGAGATTATCTATTTTGAAAATCTCCCGCGAGAGATAGTCTCCCCTGGGAGACAGTCTTTTCTAATGTCTCCCGGGTTCGTCTATTTTACTGAATAGCTCCAGAGACCTTAAGAAAGAGATATGGATCCTAATACACGAAATGCCATAGTATCCATGAAGTGCGAGATGTTTGTGCCCCCGGGAGTTTAATTCCTTAATAATGAACGCATTTCTTAGTAATACCTATTCAATGGGGTTTCACCTACCTCTCAATTCACCTACCTCAATCCATACTTGATCGTTTTTACTCACGAATCGGATAAAAGTTTAAATGAAATTGAAAAAAGGCTCAATTATAAACAGAAAAAGTCGAATTAGGGGCTTAATGCTTGTATTATATCTACACCTAATGAACGGCCACTCTTAGGTAGGTAGGTACCTACCTCAACCTGTACTTGGACGTTTTTACTCATGAATCAATAATTATGCATATAATTTTTAATTAAAATTGAAATGAAAAATTTAATCTTTATGAAATGAAAAACTTTATGATGAAAAACTTTATGAAATGAAAAAAAAATACATGATCAAAATTACCGATGTGGTTGCGGATGAACGAGGGTATTACACGATCACTGTGAAACCAACGAGAAATAGACTCTCTTTCGAGGAAAGACACCTAATTAGCTGTCTCTCTGAAAGATATCGAGAATGCCAAGATGGCCGCCAACTCTCTCTTTTAAAAGTTACTGAATAACCCTGTCATGGATACTATAAACATCTATTTTGCCAAAAGAGAGAGTCGGACCTGAAAGAGATGTCTCTTTGGCTTAGTGAATAGGCCCCCAGGTTAGTGTTGAACTCTCATCATTGTTACATTGAACCACCGTATTATGTGGTGACACTTGTTATGTGTAAATCTAAAGAAATCCAAATAAAAGTATCTGTGCAAGCAGGAGTAGGTCCATTCATCACGGTTAGGTAGGTACCAATACAGTCCAGGAGAAGAAACCATGAGGGTCGATAGAGTCAATAGAATTTTCACTCAACAGTACCAACCCACAAGTCTACTACTGATGCTTTTGCGGAATTGGGCAACTTTGATGACTTTTCTTAATGACTTTCCTTTTCGGTAATGGCGAAACAAACCTGTAATCTCAACTCTGCTTGTTTACACAGCCAAAACGACTCCCTTCTATTTAAATGACAGATCGTCGTTTCTGTCCCCTTTAGCGATGATCTTGATCCTAAATTTACATTTAGAACACTTCAAAGAAGGGTTTGTTTAGATAATATAGCGCTCATCTAAATAATAATGACCGTACATATATGAAAAGCAACCCACATTGGTGGTCTTAAATGAATGCATTTACTTTCGTTAGACTCCATGAATATTAATAATATATAACTTGCTTGCCGCCTACATATGAGCAATTTTGGCAATCCCATTCTTCACACCCCTGTAATTCACCTTGTTGTACTTTAGATTTTGCAGCAACTCATAATATTCATGTTTATTTGCACACTCAAATTTTTCATTAAATTTAGATCATTTTTAAGATATTTTTAGGGTAGTTCGAGCAACGAAATGTATTGTTCCTTTTTAGTATAATCAGAAGGAACAAGTCAACCGTCTCCGGATCAGCAGTACCTAATTATTCTTGAAACTCATTATTACATAAGCGATTCACTGCAATTTGTTCTCATTTCTTACCAATGAATCTCTTCGAAATATAATTTATTATAGCCAAAATATACACAGTCAGGAGCTCGAGAATACAATGTTCACACCTAGGATATGATAAAACCCTTATCATCCTTTTTTAGCGAATTTTCGAAGAAAAGGAAGCTATTGTTCTCGGTCCAAAATTTTTAAAACTCGAATTTCCGAAAGATTTTTATACCAAAATCCGTTTCAGACTATCCTGAATTCCCTGCCGAAAGACACCAAAAATTATATGTATATATATATATATATTTATATATATTTATATATATATATATATATATATTTATATATATATTTATATATGTATGTGTCATTCCAGACGATAACTCTCGAAAGAATTGAGATAAAAAGTTCAAATTTGCACGAAAAATCTGTCTTGGCAATCGACAGGCTAAGTTCGAAGATGGGCAGAATCGGGTCACTCTAAGGGGGAGTTTTGGGGAATTTTAGGGGGGGAAAATTACCCATAAATTCCCAAAATGAAAAAGTCTGACAAGTGACACCTCATTTTAAAGGTTTTTGTACGCTGAACACGATGGTGAAATCAGAATTGCGATATCTCATTCCATTCTCAAACTGGAGCACTTTGAAGATGAAGGAACGTGGTTATTTCTTGAGATGTTCTTCCTGGTTCGTCTGCTCTAATCTGATAACGGAATGGGATATCGCAATTCTGACTTCACCATCGTGTTCAGCGTTGGAAAATCTACAAACCGAGGTGTTACTCGGCAAAAAATGGAACAAAAAATTTGTTACGTATCCAATACCTACTCTTCTGCTATTCAAAACATTTTTGATTTCCCCCTCCCCCTCCTTCCACCCCAAATTTTACTTTGCGTAAAACTACTCCTGTTTTAATTTTGTATGGTATCAAGTTGGGAAAACATTGGCCAAAAATTAATTTTCAGAAAATTTTAGGCGGAGGAGGAAGATGCCGAAAACTTCGAAAATTCGCTCTTATAGCCATGCTGCATGACTGTGGTTTTTATATTTTAAATAAAGAGTGAAACCATCAAGTCTTCAAAGTAATACTTAGGTACATTACGAACAGGTTGATACAGGTCTGAATATTTACCCACCAAATATTAATTACAGAAATACATAGCCTTACTATAACAATAAGTTCAGATAACTCATTCATTTTCAACGACGAACATGACCAAAATTTTAATGAACAGTAGGTAATTCTAAAATAATTTGGGATTTTATGTTTCATGGTTTCCAATGTTTGAAAAGTTAATATAACTAAATTCCTGTAGCTTTTTACGTACCTACCTATTTATGATCTCCTTGATAGGCAGTTCATTTCACTTCTTAAGCAGATGCGGTGGTTTCAGCAGTTTATTGGGAAATAGGCCTAGGTATACTTTATAACTTACCCTACCCACAACCTGCTTAGCACCACTTGACTTACAACAAGACTTCCACAGAAGTTGACGTGCGCTTCAAGTTCTAGACTGGGCGTGTGAGCGAGCGACTTAATTACCTACCTACCTTAAGAAACGCACAGCTACGAGAGCGTTAATCATAAAATCCCATAACTTTCTCCTCCCTAACATCCATTCACTACATAACACGCCGTTAAACAAAAGGGAAACATCCATTGGTAAAACAACGCTCTGGTTGAAAGTAACAACAGCGGTGGGGCTTTTAATGCATTAGGTAGGTATGGGGCCAAACGATGGTAAAAACTTCATGATGAAGATGGATTACTCTTGGCACAGAAGCTGTCTTTTGAATGAGGCCACCTTTGGTCTTCTCCCAGTGGATACTAACGTGATTGGCGGGGTAGTGGGTGGGGTGCACAAAAGAGATAAGGAATGTCGGCTGGAGGTTTCGCTTTGATCAACGCTTCTTCAAAAATGCAGAAACAAACTTTGAAAGAACATGGTAAAGTTGGTAAGCCCTAGAATGTTCTTTCTGGGTTCTGGTTTATTCTCGACTCGACACGTGCGAGAAAAAAAGAGGTTCACCAAGGAGATCACTGGATGCATAAAAGGTAACTAGCAACATGCCCACATGTTGCCTACCTACATGTGAAGTACCTGAATTCTGAATTCTCTTACCTGAAGTCACTGAATGGGGTCGAAGATACAATAGGTAGATACAATAAGAGAAATAGTACAAAGTTGACTTTAAATAGCACCAGTGTCTTTGATAGAACGAAAAACATGTTCAAGTGATAACCTAATTTTGAATTAGGTATTGAAATTCACCTAGATAGGTAAGTAGGTAGGTAGGTACTCATTGCCAAATTAATTCTGACTGATTTGTTAATGGAAATTGGCAGCCACGGTAGCCTGGACATTTTAACAATGCTCCATCCTCAATTAATTAGCTGGTAAAATTGTACTTTACCTGGATGGCCAGCAGCATCCTGAAGAAGAAGAGCCCAAGATACACAGAGAAGGAATACGGACATCGCCTCGGCCATCACTGCCGCATCTCTTTCAGATCCGTCTCCCGGAACGTCCGTTGTGACGACTCCTTCCGATGACTATCACTGTTAATCTACACGACAGCCTCAACACATCTGTGATACCCATAGCAGGGGCAACTCTGGGATTATGTCCCCCTCCCTCGTTCTCCACTTGTTAATTACATAACAGAAGGGAACTTTTAAATGGACATCGTGACCTCTAAGACATGTCGGGGATATCTCGACCTACAAAAAAACTTCGAAATGTCTGTCTGGATGATTGTAGGGATATTGGGTGTATTTAGCTCCTCAGTAGCTTTCTCACATCAAATTCAATAAATATTGTGGTGATATTATAAACAATGAATATTCAAGGGGGTACAAGAAATGACTTGAGAATGTTTCATCGTGCACTAGGAACAAACAAATTGTGGTTGATAAAACATGAAAGCCCAGTAAGCAAAATCCGAAGGTAGAAAACTCAGGTCTTTGCAGAGGTTATTTTCGCCAGTCCTTGCATAGATAGAGGTAGAAGTGGCGAGGAACAAAGGTATTGCATACGTAGGTATCTATTTTTTAACAAAAAATTTATGGGACCAACTTCAGAAAAAGGAGGAGGTCCTCATAAATTCGACTTGGTGGGGGCAGCACTTATCATTACAAGCAGCCTTCATACTGTATCCCTTAATTGAAATTGGCGCCGACTTCAAAACTATTATTGTACCCGCTTTGAAAAATTACGTTTGTTCATCATAAAAATCATTCTTTACTTTTTAGTTTTATACCAACAGCTTTTTTTCAAGTCAGTTTTTTGTTTAAAAAAAAGTTTGTTTTGTTAGCATTTTTGGTTTATTATTTTCAATAATGAGCCATTGGAATCGAGCATGAAAAAAAAAAATTCTTACCCCCCTCAAAATTTGATGGTTTACGTTTCAAGGTATGTAGAATCCAAAGCTGCAATAAAAATATTTCTGTCTGTCCGCCGTAAGCCGTACGGGCCACTTTTCTTAGTTACCATGAAAGAAAATTGATGAAATTCGGGTTATAGGTTCCGTTCGGGGTCTAGTTGGTCCTCGAAGCTCGGCGTTACTGTCAGTCATCTCTAAGGGGTTCAAAATAGGGGTTGAAATTTTCAAAACGCCTATACCATTTTTTTACGTGAATATTTTTACCGTTTTAAACAGTTCTTGAACTTGCGAGTTTTTTAAGACCATCCGGAGCATCGTACGTCCAGCCGTTCGTTCACAGTAAGGCCCCGAAGTTTGCACCGACAGGCATTTTCGACTCCAGTGTGAATAAAATTGTATACAATTCAAACCAAATCTCGTAACCAGAGACGCTCCCACAATAGGAAATTTGGCGGAGATGAAATCATTGCTAGGGATCACCTGATTATATTGGCGGAGTATGAAGTCGAGTTGGTTGTTCTGTGATATCATTTCATTTGAAAAATGATGGCTCTTTTGGAGTTTGTTGGTAGGTAGTGAAACTTGAACAAACGTTGAAGTATTATTGATGGGTAAATTATTACTACGGTAAATCATTACTCAATGGTAAATTATTACACAACGGTTCATTATACCATCTACGTAGAAGGGGCTGGAGTTTGTTGGTACCTAGGTACTTTTGCAACTTTTTTCACTCCTCATCAACAATTTCTTTTCAGAACTTCATTATGTGTGTTTATTTTTGTTAGGTACTGTTTGTCATCGGCAGAATTATTTTAGCAACATTTAACTCGTGATTTAGGTAGGTACCTAGTAACGAGTACGGGGTTAGGTACTAACCTACGGAGGGTCTGCGATCTACATAATATGTTATAATAGAATAGTACATATCATAATAGACGGGTTATCTATACATAGAGCTGTGATCTGTAACGGAAGGGTATTCTATACAAAATAATAAACCGTTGTGCAGGGATTTGCAGCGTTTTTTCAGCTTTTTTTGGATTTTATTTTTCGACGTAGCAATAGAAGAAAAATTGAAAAAGTTAGTGATTAGCACTGTTACGGTTTCCCCGGGTTCTTCCCCTCCCTCTCCCCGGAACCAGGAAACCCTCATAACTTCTGCCATGAATACATTTCACCTTTAGTTTTTCACACTTTACTGTGACAGAGCTTTTCACCTTTATTTAAGGGACATCAGGCACATGCACAATTTGAAACAGTAGTGTTATGTAGGTGGCTGTTTCATTTTTCTGCTTAACACGCTTTTTTTTACTGTTGCTTTAAAATATGAAACACCCTGTACATCCAGATAGACTACATACAGGTTCGACTGTACAGGACCCGTGCATGTTAAAATTCTTGTAATGAGGAGTACCCACGACTTCTGATTATATTCCATTTTTAAATGAAAGTAGGTTCCATTCTAAGAACTTTGAGTCCAACCACACTCTCCTACATTGATTACTTCTATGAGCTTTCAAATTCCGGCAACAAGTGACGTCATAGCACCTCTCCAGGGACCCCCTTGTCCAGTGTGACGTCACTTGTTGCCGAAACTTTGAAAGCTCATAGAAGAGCAGTGCGATTGGTCCTCAAAATGCTTAGAATGGAATCTAATTCCATTCAGTGGGTTACGGAAAGTTAATTTTTATTATAATTAATACAGGAACATCAGGAACACCACACCTAGATCAACCCAATTATGGGTTTCATTATTTGTTATCTCCACATACCGATAACATTGACTCTCGCTCTAGCATGTGATGCCGATCACTTGAAAACTCATAGGTGAACGGACCGAGAGGAAATAAATGAGCAGTGTGGGTGGTTTGAATGGTTCTGGGGAGAAGGTGGATGCTGACATGGCAGAGTACAGGGCGAGGGGAAAACAGACGGGTATCGGTAGAAGTGAAGGGACACCAAAAAGGGCACGAAGGGCAGCCCCAGCCCTTTTGTCGAACTAATGAAGTATGATGAGGAGATGAGGAAGAGATATCGATTATCTGTTAGGGCAGGTGGAGGGACCTCTAGTGCTATGCTCTACCAGTTAATCCTTCATTGACATCCGCGAGGTCCCATTGACGACTCGCGGGCCCCTGCGATTGCCTCACAAGTGCGAAAATGCGTTTGACAGGAAGCGCTCAAGTGCTGCTGGAGTCAATTGCAGCAGAGCTCAGAGCAGTTGGGATGCGCCAGTCGCAGGAAACATTGTTGAAAATGTCTGGACCAGGGTTTTGATTTATTCAAATTAGACGTCACTAGGTAGTCGCGTTTTCAAGGTACATCAACGGTAGGTGCATATTTATGAAGAATCAAGCAAAATAGTAAAAACGTAATGAAACAGTTTACATCCAAACTTCAAGGTCAATTTCTGTGTGCATCGATTTTTGCTTACATGCCTTGTTATTTTTGTTAGCAAATGAACACAATTCTACCTATATCATCGTTGTTTTGTACGGTTTTGCTTGTCGTCTTTTTGGCGGAGACTATAGAGCGGTTTTAAGGGGTTTGGTCAATTCCGGTAGTGGCGAACAATGGGATCGACCCCCCCCGAAACCCTACTGTTTTCCAGATTTTCTGAAAAAAGTGTTGAGCAATTTTGCTAGTTAACACGTGATGTTTATGCAGCGAGTGAGTAATTCCAGAGTAGTAGGTACCTATTGAGAGTTCAGGTGGAAGGTTCATTTGTTTATTGTAAATTACACGGGCGAATGCCCCATTTCAATACAAATTAAATGGCAAAATTACGCATTCATACTCAAACATTTAACAGTAATTATATAAATAACAGACTTCAAATTACATGCAGTGGTAACAAATGCTAAACACCTAAATAGTGAAAACAAAACACGTATACACAGCAAGGATGAACAAAACAAACCCAACTCTACGTCCAGCTCACGCACACGTTTTAAAACGCTGCAAATCCCTGCACAGCGGTTTATTATTTTGTATAGAATACCCTTGTTTTACAGATCACAGCTCTCTGTATAGATAACCCGTCTATATAATATGTACTAGTCTATACACATTATGTAGATCGCAGACCCTCCGTAGGTTAGTAACTAACCCCGTACTCGTTACTAGGTACCTACCTAAATCACGAGTTAAATGTTGTTAAAATAATTCTTTCGATGACAAACAGTAACAATAATGGCGAAAAGAAACGCAAATAATGAAGTTTGGAAGGAAAATTGTTGATGTGGAGTGAAATAGATGCCCCTTCTGCGTATATCAGTTTTCTGTGGTCAAGTATAATGAACCGTTGTGTAATAACTTGCCCATCAATAATACTTCAACGGTTGGCCAAGTTGCAAAAGTATCGATCACCAAAATCCAGCCCCTTCTTGGTAGATGAACCGTTGTGTAATAATTTACCGTTATGTAATAATTTGCCGTTGTGTAATAATGTGCAGTTGTGTAATAATTTACCCATCAATAATACTTCAAAGTTTGTTCAAGTTTCACAAGTACCTACCTACCAACAAAATCCAGTAGTCCATCACTTATCAAATGAAATAATATCGCAGAACAAACAACTCGACTTCATACAGCCATCCTTGATTATAATCAGGTGCTCCGTAGTGATGATATATCCCGGCCGGATTTATACCATTTGATTCACGATCGTGTTGACGAAGCTTTTTGGTGCACACGAACGGCTGGACGTACAGTGCTCCGGGTGGTCTCAAAAAATTGTTTAGCTCAACACAAATTTAATATCGTAAAAAACCCTATACCCTTCAATCGAAAGTTTTCGAGCTACGGCGTTCTGAAAATTTCAACCCCTATTTTGAACCCCTTAGAGATGACTGACAGTAACGTCGAGCTTCGAGGACCAACTAGACGCCGAACGGAACCTATAGCCCGAATTTCATCAATTTTTTTTCATGGTAACTAAGAAAAGTGGCCCGTACGGCGTACGGCGGACAGACAGAACTATTTTGGTTTATTATTTTCAATAATGAACCATTGGAATCGAGCATGAAAAAAAAAATTCTTACCCCCCCTCAAAATTTGATGGTTTACGTTTCAAGGTAAGTATGTAGAATCCAAAACTGCAATAAAAATATTTCTGTCTGTCCGCCGTACGCCGTACACCGTACGCCTTACGCCGTACGCCGTACGGGCCACTTTTCTTAGTTACCATGAAAAAAAATTGATGAAATTCGGGTTATAGGTTCCGTTCGGCGTCTAGTTGGTCCTCGAAGCTCGACGTTACTGTGAGTCATATCTAAGGGGTTCAAAATAGGGGTTGAAATTTTCAAAACGCCAATACCATTTTTTTACGTAAATATTTTTACGGTTTTAAATAGTTCTTGAACTTGCGAGTTTTTTAAGATCATCCGGAGCGTCGTACGTCCAGCCGTTCGTTCACAGTAAGGCCCCGAAGTTTGCACCGACAGGCATTTTCGACTCCAGTGTGAATGAAATTGTATACAATTCAAACCAAATCTCGTAACCAGAGACGCGCCCACAATAGGAATTTGTGAATACGGCCAATCATTGGTAGGGATCACCTGATTATATTGGCGGTGTATGAAGTCGAGTTGGTTGTTCTGTGATATTATTTAATTTGAAAAATGATGGCTCTTTTGGAGTTTGTTGGTAGGTAGTGAAACTTGAACAAATGTTGAAGTATTATTGATGGGTAAATTATTACTACGGTAAATCATTACTCAACGGTAAATTATTACACAACGGTTCATTATACCATCTACGTAGAAGGGGCTGAAGTTTGTTGGTAGGTACTTTTGCAACTTTTTTCACTTCTCATCAACAATTTCTTTTCAGAACTTCATTATGTGTGTTTCTTTTTGTTAGGTACTCTTTGTCATCGGCAGAATTATTTTAGCAACATTTAACTCGTGATTTAGGTAGGTACCTAGTAACGAGTACGGGGTTAGGTACTAACCTACGGAGGGTCTGCGATCTACATAATATGTATATAATAGAATAGTACATATCATATTATATAGAAGGGTTATCTATACATAGAGCTGTGATCTGTAACAGAAGGGTATTCTATACAAAATAATAAACCGTTGTGCAGGGATTTGCAGCGTTTATTGCAGTTTCGGATTCTACATACCTAGAAACGTAAACCATCAAATTTTGAGGGGGGTAAGAATTTTTTTTCTTGCTCGATTCCAATGGTTCATTATTGAAAATAATAAACCAAAAACGCTGCAAAGTCCTTGTCACATGGGTTTATTATTCTACTGGACACACCTACAGAAATGCTGGCTGTTCATTTATTGTTACTTTCATGTGAAATAATTGAAATAGCTATTTCCGGTAGTTTCCACCAATTTTGGCCCCTAAAACTTGAATTAGGTACGCTCTTTTTTTCAAATTTAATTATCTTTGATCATTGGTAGTGCCATTTAATCGTCTTGATCCACGTGTTGACACTTTTTCCAGGGTTATTATTCAAACTGATGGTGATTTCAGACGATTTCCCAATTTTTTCACTCATACAAAATCAATTTTGGGAACTGAACTTTTGGTAGAACTCAATTTTCCACTCCTTGGTCAAAATCGACTTCATATTCTGTCTTCTCGTCCCCCAAAACATGGAAAATGATATCTCAGAAGCTCATGTTACTAACATGTTGCTAAAACGCAAAAAGTACCTATTTTTACACACATTTTCACTCATAACATCCCTGGGTATATTCCGATCGGCCTGAAAATTTTCGGGACACAACTAGGGCCCAATTGGAACATGTGTGCGAAAGAACGACTTTTTTAGACAGAAAACGAAGCCTGTACACGTGATACGGCGTACGGCGGACGGCGGACGGACATTGCATTTTTGGAATCTACGCACCTTGAAACGGAAAAGAAAAAAGTTTGAGGGGGTGTTATAAAAATTTTTTGCTGAGCGAATACATAGGTGTATTATTCACAGAATAATAAACCAAAAATGGTACTTACCTACAAAATACGATTTTTGCTTATCAACATTTTTGATGAGCTTGTTTCGTAGAAAATACTGTGCTGATTCTAAATATTCGTAGTCGATTCCAAACTTATTTTATGTCAATTTATTTGTTTTGAATACCTGTCGTAAAAAAATTGTTCAAGTAATCAGGCATGACATAGAAAAATTAAGGTTTTCGTACGGGAAAAATAGGATGTCTAGTAAACTTTCCTTAAAAGAAAAGCCAAGCAAAAATTCGAAGAATCGATGATGGGCAACTCCACCAAGTGCTTTGCATTGCCATAGGGTACTATTGTACCCGACTTGCACCATACTTGAACTGAATACAACTGAAGCTCAGCATAAAGCGTAATGTTCATGGAAGTAAGTAGAACTGCACAGGCCGCAGTCTGAGACGGTTCTGAGTTTTTATTGAAACCAAGTAAAAATGCGTCACTGAGAAATATCATTTTGGTGGACTGAAAATTGGTAGGTAGTAATGTCTTAAATAACATTATTATTATTAAATGCAGCCTATCTACATAATTATTTCGACTTGGCACCTCATAAGGTAAAATATACAGGATTTCTATTATATATGTACCTACCTATCACTTTGATTAAAACACTCGTCCGAAAGTAGCTGATGGGTTTTACCATTTGAAGAATTATGATTAGGTTTGTGGAGCGATCATTGAAATGAAAAGCATGGGCGAGTAGGTATAATGAAAGAGGCGGACGTAGGTAAGCTCTGTCGTTCTCAATGATTTTAAATTAAAACGACATCGAAACACGAGAGATGTCTCAGTTGCAAATGAATTAGTCGTCAGGACGAATGATGAGTTGTATAATATTTCACATACCTACCTACGTCCCATGGGAGAAAATTGAATTCCTCTATGACTATTCTCTTTCAGTCTGAACTCTTATTAATGAGTTTCAGGAATATACTCAGTGGTAATCGGCTCTTGAAACGTTTCAAAGGGAACCTATGTACTTCGAGATGCCCTTGCCCGTACAAAAACCTCTAAGGATATTGAGCCTAATTCCTTCTTTTCAACAAGAGCTGCTGAAGTAGAGCTGTTGTCGAATTATACGCAAAAACTCCTAATAAATATTTTTATATTGTAGGATATCGTACGTGAAATTTAAAAACTAGACTTTGGGCGTTGTTAATACGGTAGGGGCTTTTTATTTTCACGTGAAATATTCCTTCCAGTGATATCAAATATTTATTCATTTTTTTGCTTCATCTTATTACAACCGTACCAACAGGATACAACACAAACTCGATTTCATAAAACATGATTTGATTTGAAACAGCTATTCCCTATTAGAAACTTGAGCTTAAGTTTAACCGTTTGATTCAAGCTGATACTGATTTTTAGTTGTACGTAGATTCAAACGGTAAAACTTAAGCTCAACTTTCATACTAGGGAATAGCTGTTTCAAATCAAATCATGTTTTATGAAATCGAGTTTGTTGTTCAAAGATATGTACCTACCTACCTATAATATACTTATAATAATTATATGTATGTAGGTCTCCGAATCAATAGTGCAAAAAAAACTTCGGGTTGTTTGCAATTCTGAATAGTTTTGGTTTTTAGGTTTTTTTAAAGATGTACCTACCGTAGCATTGGACCTCTAGCATTTGGTTCACAATATTGTTTGCAAACAACGAATTAAAAAAACCCATCCCCATCCTTTAACAGCTGTTGAGCTGGTGTTTTGAAAATTAATCCCTATTTTCCATCCCTTCCTGTTGGCCTGCGGTACCTAATCAAAGGTTTCTAGGATCATTCTCAGGCCCAAATTGGGCCTGCATGCCATAAAAATGTTCACTAGGTTCAGTATTTTCATAGTGGGTTATTTTTCCTTCCGCACTACGGAAAAACGGAATTGTTTCCCTACTTTATTTTGCTTCCTCACTACCGAAGGTAGAGAAGCTTTGTATTCATGCGACAGTCGAAAAAATGATTGTCCTCCAAAATGAAAATTTCAACTCGCATTTTACGTTTCAGACATCATGAACACATTTGGTTCCTTGTCTGTCTGTCTCTGTGGTCAATTCCTTGTCCCGGGCAAAACTTTACGAAATAATAGACGTAATAAATTGAAATTCAGAGGTGCGGGTTTGGCCACAGAAAATTCATTTAAAAAAAGTACTGTAATTTCTGTCTGCGCATGCGCAAACGTGAAATCCTTCTACAGCCCACAACTACCGTAGAAATCGTCGTGAAGCAATGAGGTTTGGAGGGTAGGTGGGGGTTCGGCCGCAGATAGTCCCATATTAAATTCTATGATAAATTACATTAACTTTCGTCTGCGCATGCGCAAACGTGAAATCCTAGTAGAGCCCATAACTATCCTAGAAATTGTCGTAATGTGCTGAGATTTGGAGGGTAGGTGGGAGTTAGGTGTCGGATGTTGTTGTCACAGGCAGAACTACTATAGATCAGTTTTAGGGAAGTTTCCAGCGATTGTCCCTTAGACGGTCCCCTATGAATTTAATTGCCATCGAACCAGTGCTCTAAAACAGAGATAATTAAAAATCGATATTTTACCGATTGATTCTATTCGTCCAGAAACAATAAATGAACATCCAACATTTCTGTAGGTAAGTATGTCCAGTAGAATAATAAACACATGTGGCAAAAACTTTGCAGTGTTTTAGTTTATAATTATTCTATGAATAATGAACCTATGTATTTGCTCAGGAAAACATTTTTATAACGCCCCTCAAAATGTTTCCTTTACGTTTGAAGGTGCGTAGATTCCAAAAACGCTGCAAAGTCCTTGTCACATGGGTTTATTATTCTATCGGATATACCTACAGAAATGTTGCTGGTCATTTATTGTTTCTTTCATGCGCAGTAATTGAAATAGTTATTTTAGATGGTATCCACCAATTTTGGCCCCCAAAAACACGACTAGGCTCCTTTTTTTAAACAGATTTTATCTTTGATTATTGATAGTGCCATTTAATTGCCTTGATTCACCTGCTACTACTTCTAGTTGTAGCTCCTCTAAATCGCTTAGTTTTGACATCTAAGAGCCCTCATTATATTCTCCATGTGTTATACAATAAATTGAGTGTGGAGCTGAAGTCTCCGTCTACTAGTTCTAAGTCCAAGTATAGGGCTGCAGTGATTTCTTATTTGATTTCCCTGACTCTCGTGAAATCCAACTTGATTTTGAAAAGTATTTATGCATGTTAATGTTCTCTCGTCCTCTTATTATTGTAATGTTGTATTTCCTATCTTTTCGTTGCTTTTCAACTATGGAATGTTTTTTGGTTTGTTTTAGCTTGTTTTGATTTTGATTTTATAGCGGTTGAGATTGTTTCATTTAATACTCTTTTTCTTTCATTGTGCTTACTGGTGTTTGAATACCTGCTCTTGACCCGTCGCCTCGGGCTTTAGCCTTTAGACGGGCAATATTTGTTCTGCAATTAATTTTATCATTTTTACACCATTTCTGTGAATAAAAAAAAGTTTGAATTTGAATTTGAATTTGAATTTAGTGTTATAATACAAATTTATGGTGATTTCAGACTGTAGTGAATAAGGATGAACAGACGAGGCCGAAAGTTAGCTTGAGAATGGTTATGTATTTGTTGGCCCCTCGGCTCTTTATAGGCCCCTGACATGATCAGAGGGGGGTCGGGGGGTCCCCACTCTGAGGTACAACATGTATGTACATTACATTGGTTGTGGAGGAGCAGCCGATCACAACACAGACATTTCCCAGGTTTTTGACTAATAAAAAATTAATTTCGGGAGCCTAACCTTTGTACAAGTTAATTTGTACGATAACGCTAGAAAAAGTGTCAACAGGTGAATCAAGACAATTAATGATCAATGATATAATTTGAAAAAAATAAAATAAAAAATCTAAAGGAACGAAATTCGTGGTTTTGGGTACCAAAATTGGTGGAAACCATCAGAAATAGCTATTTCAATTATTTTACATGAAAGCAACAATAAATGAACAGCTAGCATTTCTGTACGTATGTCCAGTAGAATAATAAACCCGTGTCGCAAGGACTTTGCAGCGTTTTTCATGAAGTCTTGATTTTCAAAAGCCTCTCGAAGGACAGCATTTTCCTTCCAATTCAACCCCCCCCCCCCCCTACCCAACCAAAACCAGAACCATTTGTTGAGTTTTGTTTCTCTTGCTGATGTGTGGACTTGCGTTTGTTTTGTAAAGATGATGGTTTTGTAGCAATGTTTTGCAAAAAGTAATTTAATATTCCGATTCCTACAAAGTTGATTTGACGTTTGCATGGAATTGATTCCCACTGCAGCGTAGGATATTCAAAAGGAGTCATTCGTACAGGGACAGACGGGATTCGGCGAGTCTGCTCAACTACAGTCTCTCCACCCCAAGTTACCGAGCTCTAAGGAGATTCAAGACGTTAGCATCTTGAATGGAAGCTGGCGGAAACCATCTCTGAATGTTATCGGATGGCTGGAGACCGCCTGCTTAGATGCGGATAGAAGATCACAAACGACCACTAGGTAGGGAAATGTTTGACTATAAACCTGAACAGGAGACCCGCCCCTTGCAGCGGTATTATGAACATCAACTCGGACGTAACGACGTTTTCCTCATATAGGCCAGCCAAGTGGAAATCTCAGGGGGAAACCTGGCAATGGGAAACTCAATCTTGATGACGTGGTGGGCGAGGGCGACTCACGCACACTCACACACAAACGACTGCCTTTGTCAACTTAATAAACATTCAAAGGGATTCAGGGGATTTATGAGGTCCTTATGTTATTATACAACATCTCCAAGAATCTGATCATGTGTAGGTAGCTGCCTATAGCTTTTTCACTCCACTTTTCATCTCTCAATCATCAGGGGTATTTCTGAAGAAAAAAAGACAAGCATGGTGGGGTGGGGGGAGGGGGTCGAAGTTTCATCAGAAATGCCTACTTTTTCAATGTTTTTATCAAATCTCGACCACTTCTGTTTTAAATTAAATCATTTTATTCGGCACATTTTAGTTCATCAATAAAAGTGAAACAATGTGAAAGGATTCAGCCTTATCGAACTGATTACATCTACCGGATAGGTACCACTGAAATAACGGATCTTGATGCTGACAGTCCCTATATTATAGCCAGGTTTTATAGGACGTCCATCAGCAGTGAGACATCCTTACGTATTTGGTCTGGTCAGAAGAGGACAACACTCAGCCGAGAATGAAAAGTACCATTTTCAAATCCGTTTCAGACCATCCTGAACCCAAAACTGTGAAAAAACCATAGAAGTGTGTAATAAAATATTGTGTGTGCTATCCAGAACGTAATTCTCAACCGAATTACTTTGCCATTTTTTGTTCGATGGAGAGAACTGTCTAGTTTTGCCCTACGTCGCCGGCATTTCGAAATTTACTTCTAGAAGGGGGGGAAAATGCCGAAAAAACGTGGGGAAAAAACGTTTTCGACAATTCTTGTGTGCGCTGACCAAGGCTTCCTCCTCAACCGTAGGTACGTGTTTCTTTTGGTTTATTATTTTCAACAATGAACCATTGGAATCGAGCATGAAAAAAAAAAAAATTTCTAAGCCCCTCAAAATTTGATGGCTTACGTTTCAAGGTATGTAGAATCCGAAAATGCAATAAAAATATTTCTGTCTGTCCGCCGTACGCCGTACTGACCACTTTTCTTAGTTACCATGAAACAAAAGTGATGACATTCGGGTTATAGGTTCCGTTCGGGGTCTAGTTGGTCCTCGAAGCTCGACGTTACTGTCAGTCATCTCTAAGGGGTTCAAAATAGGGGTTGAAATTTTCAGAACGCCGTATCTCGAAAACTTTCGATAGAAGGGTATGGTTTTATTTACGTTATTAAATTTTTCTTGAGCTAAAAAATTTTTTGAGACCACCCGGAGCATTGTTCGTCCAGCCGTTCGTGTGCACCAAAAAGCTTCGTCAACACGATCGTGAATCAAACGGTATAAATCCGGCCGGGATATCATCACCCGGGAGCACCTGCATGATTATAATCAAGGATGGCTGTATGAAGTCGAGTTGGTTGTTCTACGATATTATTTCATTTGACAAGTGATGGACTATTGGATTTTGTTGGTAGGTACTTCTGAAACTTGAACAAACGTTGAAGTATTTTACTGATGGGTAAATTATTACACAATGGTAAATTATTACACAACGGTAAATTATTACAGAACGGTTAATTATTACACAACGGTTAGTTATTACACAATCGGGAATTGGCCCGAGATAAAATCATTGCTATGGATCACCTGATTATAATCAAGGAGTATGAAGTGGAGTTGATGGTTCCGTGATATTATTTCATTTGAAAAATTATGGCGGTTTTGGAGTTTGTTGATAGGTACCTTTGTAACTTTTTTCACTCCACATCAACAATTTGCGTTTCATTATTTGCGTTTCTTTTTGCCATTTTAGGTACCTACCTACTGTTTGTCATTGACAGAATTATTTTAGCAACATCTAACTCGTGATTTAGGTACGTGATTTAGTAACGAGTACGGGGTTAGGTAATAACCTACGGATGATCTGCGATCTACATAATATGTATATAATAGTACATATTATGTAATATAGACGGGTTATCTATATACAGAGAGCTGTGATCTGTAACAGAAGGGAATTCTGTACAAAATAATAAGCCGTTGTGCAGGGATTTGGAGCATTTTTTTTTGTTCGACGCAGAATTCAATCTAGTTGTGCACCACATCACTGGAATTTTGGATTGCAGTATTTGATGGCGGGGTCTGCTACCTGGGACCCTTCTAATATCATGCAATTCAAATTTTGCAAATGTCAGTAGGTAGAGTCACTCGTAGTCACAATGACATATTTCCCATGACAGTAGGTACTTATTGTTATTGGACTTTGGACGTCAGAGAAGGTAGGTAGAAATTGTTGTCCACGAGTAGGCATATAATCATTACTTATAGTGACACGGCACATTAATTACATTTAGTTACCACCTAAAGGCCAATAAAAAAGAAGAAATCCTGGACGGTTTTAATTAATCAATGTCGAGAAAACAGGACAAGTCAGGAATGTACCTAGTCGCGAAACCAAGAAGCATCTTTGTTTACATTTTTTTCTAGGGGTCATGGTGGCATTGAACTTGAGAGTAGTTGCCAACAGATGGTTGCATTCGGTTCTATTCTTTGTAGCTCGTAGAAATCGATGGCATGATCAATATCTAGTTTGCCGGATCTTTGCACCATCTCGAGCCACTTGCACAAACCGCACTTCAGTCCACTTCAGTAAGTGTTCCGCATGTTCCACACCGAAAACCGAAAGTGGTCATTGTTAATATAATAAAAATTTCTTCATCCGAAACTGAAAACGAAAACACTCCTGACAAATCACTGTTCTGAACACGTCGATTTTCCATGGTTTTGAACATCAAGTACTAAATTGGTACCTATTTGCCTACCTACCATCATCAATCCTAATGGACCAATGGTGAACCTGCAGCTACCAAAAAATATTTATTAGTAATTAGCTACCTCCCTCCTCGCTATAAAAGAGAGGATGGATTTTTTTTTTCCTTTCAATACTCAAGATTACCAACCTTGGTACTTCAGAATATCAAACTCGATTTCATCATAATCATACAAATTAATTCGACCATACATTATAGGTACGTGGGTTACAATTTTAAATACTCGTACAGTGGATGTTGTCTTCCCTAGAATGTAAGTTGTTGATTTTGCCGCTAGATTCAATCTCAAGTTGGTCGTATGTAAATTTTTGGCAATGAGGAGTACCCATGACTTCTGTTCATGTTTCTTCACATTTTCAAATGAAATTAGGTTCTATTCTAAGAATTTTGAGACCAACCGCACTCTCCTAGGACGAGGAACTATTTTTCTACAAGCTTAAAATTTTCGGCAACGAACGACGTCATTGCACCCATCACCCTTGGGCGGGACCCCTTTACCAACGGTGAGGTAGGTAGTGCTGGAATCTTTGAAAAATCATAGAAAAATAACTATTAAACGTAGGAGAGTGCGGTTGGTCTCAAAATTCTTAGAAAGGAACCTAACCTACTTTCAGTTAAAATATAAAAAGAAGTCATGGGTACTCCTCATTATTACATCTAACGTCACGTGCTAGGCAGGGCTCGTTAGTAGGTGCCTCTGGCCTCTGTACCTCTGGCTGGCCAAAAGAAAATAGGTTCCACCACGGTAAGGTAGCAACTAGGGCCACTACAACCACCACCATCTGATAACAATCCGCTCTGATAACGGGCATTCGAATTTTGAATTTTTTCTGTGGTTTTGAAGTTTTGTGGGTGACAGGGTGTTCATTGTTCGTATTTTGGAAGATATCCGCAACACGGGGTCAGTTCAGACTAAAGTAAGTGTCCGAGTTTTTCTTTTTTTTCCATAATTTAATGGTTGGGCACTTGATTAACATCCTCCAAAGGAATTTCGGTGATTTTCGAAAATTAACGTTTTTATTAAATTTTAAGTAAATTAATTAGGTAGGTATGTGATGTTTACCTCTGTCCGGTTTTGGTTGTACCTCTGGCCACCCAAATAATTCAACTATGAGAACGGGATAGGAAATCATTTCCTGCAGTTCCAAGGGTTCTTTTTTTTAATCTACTAAGAAGTAACTGACGATCCTCCTGGTTTGACTCTATGCACAAGTTTGTCTGTCACGGTTAGCTAGTTCTCAAATTAGTTGGTTTCGGATAGGAAAACTTGGACGGACACCATAACAACATCTCTCTCTCTCTGTCTCTAAATAGTAGTTATTATTGTTAGTGGCTGACAGTGATTCCAGATGCCTAGGAGCAATGTAGTAGGGGGTTAGGCACCCCACTTTGCCAGATAGTTTGTTAATTATTGTTACCGAGATATTTTGATTTCTTACAGTTACCTACCATTGATTTTTTTCAGTTGTTATAATTGATATTGATTTTCTAATAGTTATTATTAATTAGGTTATTACCAAGGGATTTTTTTAGTGATTTCTAATGGTCATTATTGATTTAGCTGATTTTTTTTCTTCAAATGCATAGGAGAAATGTTAGGGTTAGGCGCACCCCAATTTGCCAGATAGTGTAATATTAAGTAACAAGTGATTTTGTTTTGGATACCTACTGGATCATTTCATTCTTAACATAAGTATGTTTCCTCAGGCAAAAGACAGATGGTTCGTGAGGTTTCATGGAGTATTACTGTGACTGATTATGTTGATTATGTACTGTGATTACATTAAATTGATTGGTCGTGTTTTCCCTTGTTCCTGTTGAAAATTGAGGGTGACCAGTGGTACAATGACGTCAGGCCAGAGGTGACTAACGTGACTTGTTTTTCGGGTATCTCTCTTCAAGGTTTTACAGCCTGAAAGTTTTAGCGCTGTTGTTTGGATTTTTCAAAAATGGGCCACAGATACATGTCGTTTATACGTTAGTTAATTATAAATATTAATTATAATTGGTTAATTATAAATGGGCCACAGATACATGTCGTTTATACGTTGGTTAATTATAAATATTAATAATTATAATTGGTTGATTATAAATTATAAATGGGCCACAGGTACACGTCGTTTATACTTTGGTTAATTATAAATATTAATTATATTTGGTTAATTATAAAATTAGGTTTGGTTAATTATAAATATTAGGTAGGTTAGGTTAGGTTGCGTACTAAAATATTTTATATAAATAAACACAAGGAAGTTTAGATTACGTGGTGAAGAGGGGAGAAGAACAGTATAGTGGGCACTAGTACGAGCCAGTCCATCATGGTGCGGTGTGATCTAAAAACGTCTCGAGTCTTCCTCTTTAAATCTGCTATCAGATAAGGCTATCTTCACATTTCTTGTCCTTGCAGTCTTGCATCACACAGGCCTTCTCCTAATTCCCAGTCCCTCGCTTGTTTGCTTTGTTAATGAATCATTTGCTGATGATTTGAATGCTCGTTGGTGCGTTGCGCGTCATAGGTTGTGTCATTATGTAGACTAGTACCAAAATTGCATCCGTCAACGAGTGTTTCCTTGTGACAGCGATAGCTGACAAATCTCAAGTAGGTCTGGTCGGTTGTTTTTGTGGATGCAGCAATCCGCTACCCTCCCACCACACAGGTGAGTCATCAACAATAATCATTCATGTGTCAAGTGGCATATCTAGGATTTGGATTTGCAGTGGGAGGGGGACCAGAAAATATTAGAACCCAAAACGGGGTTTTTGTGTAAATTTTGGTATTTTAAATCGATATCAAAGTGCGTTATTTTAAATAAAATCTTAACACTTTCTCTCTCAACAATATCATTCTTTTTTCACTGAATATATTGGTGACAATGATTTTACTCTATTCATATTGCACAGTTAAAGGTTAGATAATAAAGTAATAACAATATTACAGGTAGATAATATATTTAATACAGTACAAGGAAAGCTCATTTTATCCAGTGTAGGTATATTTCGGTCCCAGTCCGCTCTGTATCCGCCACTGTTCATACTAACTATGAATTCACCTACACATACATAGATACATACATGCTGTTTTCCTTTCACAATATATCCCCCATGTTAAAGTAATACCTGCTGCAAAGCATCATAATATTTCGTTCGCTACCTACTTAGTTCTCGTTGATTGATTTAAGTATTTCACCATCTTAGGTAAGTACTACGATTTAATATATTGATTGCAATGCAAAATTTTCAATCACTGATCCCGTGTACCTGCCTACAAGATTATCATTTCCTACGGTATATTGAGGTTGCCAGACGTACTATTATGATGTGGAAGAACTTGCAGCGAGTTTGATTATTTAAATGGCCCAGTAACCTTTGGTTCATTTTGAAAAAAAAAAAAAAATATCCGTTCAGTTGGAACACAAATACTTACTATAAATACATCTTTGTATTTATGTTGACCTGTGACTCTTTATTTTCATTATGTCACTGAATGTTCTGTTAACTGTTATACCATAGCATTATTAGTAGCTGTTGCCAACCAGGGGTAACTGGTTGCTACCGTATCTAGTTTCATAAAATATAATTCATTCGTATATTCTTGCCTTGAACCTGACTACTTGTTGAGTAGGTACCTAACTTGACACAACAACAGGCTGATGACGTCACTTGATTACATATTTTATTATTCCGTGCATACCATTTCGGAAAATGGAATAGCTTCCAGTAGCGGCCGCGTAAATACTAGAAAGAATAAGAAAAGAGACTGACAGAAACGAGATTTTCGTTTACGATCTCATTAGGTACCCATTTTTCGCCGTTTTATTCTTCTTTGTATTTTTTCATCACGAAGGGTGGATGAATCGACGCATAAGCTATTCCATTCCCTTGCGGGATTAGCGTGGAGGAGTCCCAGAGATAAAATGAGCTTCCCTCGAGGGGTTTCATCAATTTCAGATTTGGCTGGAAGCTGGTTTTACGAAAGGTGTGTAAGTTCAGGTCCGGCTTTAATAAATTAAATTATTATTAGGAACTCGGTAAGACTGTATAGTACTATTCTGGTGACAGTGTTGACAAATTGAAGCAACAGTATGAATGATATTTTGTTGGCAAATTTTCGAAGGGAAAGGACGCTATTGCTGGTCTGCAATTTTTAGTCGGTATCTACCGTCGAGGTAAGAGTAGGAGTCCTTCGCTTACCTCTGTGGTACCTGGCTGCATGAATTTTTATAAAACTTTCCGTCTCCAAAAGCGAATCCGTCAGTAGTTTAACATTTTTGTATATATTATTAACCTGTATTAGGACGTCGTTATTTATCTTTTGTTTAACTCCGGACCTTGGCTACAAAATGAAAAATTCCAAAGTTTGTCAGTATCAGTGGCGGCTCCTGATAGGAGCATAGGAGCATGTGCACCCCCAGCGAATAAACCAAACATAATAACCAAATTCCCCCATCCCATTTGAAGAGTAAGTCGGCTATTTACAGATAACAGGATTTTACTATTTGAATCGACGCACGAAACCGAGCCCCACCGCCCCACTGGGCATCTGAGCCAAGAACCGATAATATTGTGAAAAACACACACACACTTGGAGCAGTTGCTCTCATCCCCTCCCTTGACTCGTATTTCCTCATTGTTTCTGCCTGACATTTTTCGGTTTGAATGTGGCGGGCCTGTGAGATTGACCAATCAAAAGCAGCAAAAATGTTTAGCTCGGTGCACAGACTGTTGTTGCACCTCGTCAGGTTCGCTGCAGTCGCTCGAGGGCAGTATCTTAACCCGGTGTCCTACGTGGATCCACCGCGCGCGTCGGAGCGTTCGGGCGTTGGCGCGTTGATGACGCAGACCAATGAAAACCATGGAAATTGTCACGTGATTCGGGCGGCGCGTTGTCGCGACAGCGTTGAACGCTTCGGTTTGATTTCCAAACTAGTTTGATTTTTACCGTCACCGCCTCGCGTCAAACGCCGCGTTTGATTTGTTTATCTCGTTTGTTCTGTTAATTGCTGTGTAGAAGACCGTGTTTTTGAGTATTTTGTGTGATGGAAATATTAATTGCAGAAGTCCAAAAGCGGCCGTGTCTTTGGAATAAACGGTCGGAACACATAAAAATCGTGGTTTGGTGGAAACTGCTTGGGACGCAGTGTCGCAACAACCTTGCATGGCAAGTAAGTACCCCCCCCCCCCCCCCATGTACTTACGTTTAATGAGATGTTTAAAAAATAACAATACGTGATTTTTAGAAACAAACTGTACTTAGGCACTCTTATTTTTTTTTTCAAGTCTCCTAGAATTATACAGTATCAACTAGTAGTGGTAAGACAACATTGGCTCAGAAAATATTGCATAAATGTCTGTCTGATACTTGAACGTAATCAAAATAAAACAGTAAAAATAAAAGAACAGGTGACACAATACTTGACAGTCGGCGCCCACTGAAATACGAAGCGTCTGGCGTTTTCAAGTAGGACACATTTTTTTTCGCCGCGCGGCATGACGACGCGATTTGCATGAACGCCCGAAAGCTCCGACGCGTTGACGCGCGCGGCAGATCCACGTAGGACACGGCCTTACTCCTGCATTATCATCTGTTATCTCAATTCGGTTCCCTCCTGCATTAATTATCTGTTATCCTAGTTACCATTTTGTGACAGATGAATATTTTATTCCTGGGTAGACACCTGATTGGTAATATCTTTGTTCCTGGGGTAGACACCCAATTCGAGATATTTTCGTTCCTGGGGTAGACACCCATTGGTGTTGGTGATGCATATTTTGTTCATAGGGTAGACACCCTATTCGTGATATTTTTGTTCATGGGGTGTTATCGCCTGTTTGTGTACGATAATTTTATTTTATTTTATTTTTGTATTCCCCGTTATTTACCTCAATGATATCTAACCCCTCCCTTTCCCCATAAACCTCTCATCTCCCACCCTCCTTTCTTCCCCTCCCTGGCAAGAGTTGCTTTCACCTCCGCGTTGGTTCTTGCTGGGCAAATACACATTTCAGCTTTAACAATAACATACATTTCTTGGATTTCCTTCAATGATTATTTCAGAATTTCCTCTTCCATTAGAGAACATTTTTCATGTCTATTTACGAGTATGTATTTAGTCGCGTTTGTAATTTGAAGATGAGAAAGCTTACAGGATTTATCCCATTTCCATATGGTTGAAATTTGTATTTGGCTGAGAAAAGCACCTCTCCCGTCCACTTTCTTTGCGATAGCCCCTCTTGATCTATGTGCACCCCCTGAGTTTCAGGACAGGAGCCGCCACTGGTCAGTATGTTCGTATTACCAAACGAAAGGATGGGTTCGGATATAAGCAATTTTTGAAAACAGAATGTGGGTAAAATACTAGTTTTTTGTGGGTCACAAATTGGTTGAAATGACTAAAATTCACCGTGCATTGATATAGAACCACCGAAATTGATGTATCAACCTGAGGTTTGTTTGCAGTGGCATCTGGCGGTTAAGTGAACACCAGAAAGGCATTGGGCTGTTAGCAGTGATTCTCGGACTCTTTTCTGACTTTGTTGTATCCATGACCGGCTGTCCGCAGTGTTTTACTGACTAGGAGAAGGAGAAGAAGAAAATAGTTTATTAAGCAAAATTACATGATCTATAGCATATTATTTTTATGAATAAATAATAAACAAAACGGCATGGTATAGTGCGTCTGCCAAGAGTTTAGGTATACATTTTGGGAGGCACAAAATAATTTTATAGTCCTCAGGGAAACAGTATTCACCAGAACGCATTAACATCAACATATGGATGGGAGGGGACGAGACAGATCACGCGATTTGGAGTGGGTAGAAGAGGCTGTGGGATCGGATGGGTGGTGCTCGTGCTCAGAAATTGAAGTCTCACTATCATCAGTCCGACAGTGCTCCACCAGTGAGCTGAAACCTTCTCCATCAAGCAGGCGACTTCTTCCAGAGAAAGTGAAGTCCTCCCGAATGCCGCTCTCCGAAACTCTACCAGCACTGGACGCACACACACAGAAAGCGGTAAAGATCCTCCCTTCATGACAGTTGCATGGTGAGGTTTCTTCAGAGCAGTCCGTGCTGCAGGGCTTGGCGCTGGGATTTATGAGCTTGCCGCACAGCTTAAATAGCCACATTTTGCCACTCAAATCCAGCCCATTATCCCTCAAAAAACTGCAGCACTTCACGCTTGGGTTAAGTTCTTGGTAGAGAGTGAATCTGTCATAATACCCAGCCCGCAGCATAAACAGGTACCTCCTGTCGAGCTGGAAGCATGTTCGGATGGCAAGGCAGTCCCGCTTCCGCAGTACAGGATCTAGGACAAATTATTAGGGAATTTGTATCTTATCACCGTCTGATCCCAGACCTATGGGGACAGCTATCTGGCATCCCTGCCACCATCACGATATAGTCCTGATGCAGTTTTGTTGTTCAAGCAAAAAGGGTGTCCAATTCCGTCCCCAAGTGAATCAGGTATGTCGAAGGGTACTCTTGTAAACTGAAGAGCCCCCTGAGGTGGATACTCTTCACCATCACAGACTCCTCAAAGCCCCAACACTGTGCAGCGTAACAAAGAATGCTCTTTGGCGGAAATGAGGATGTCAGGGTTCGAGAAAACATTCCACCAGACACGATTCTTCACGACTTAGCAGCCACGGCCTTTAGCTTGACATGCTTGGCGAATGAGATCCTTGATGTCAAGATCACTCCCAGATAGCAATATTCTTTGGCGATCACTGCGCTCCCCATGGAAGCTCTCTGTCACCATTTTGAAAGATCATCATCTTCGATTTCCCGAAGTTAACCACCAACCCCCACCTTCTGCAGTACACCTCCAGTATGTCAATGTTCCTTTGCATGTCGGCCGGGCTGTCTGTGTCACCTATTGTACGAGGTAGGTAGGGCTGGTTAGTGCCCTAATCTAACCTTGCATTCTTCGCGTTTGCGATGTCTATTCAATTGATTTTGCACCTAGTTGAGACTCCTACGGTTATTCTGCTTAATAACCACCGCAGTTTAAACTTTAGTTGTGAAGTCTTCTTTCTCCAAAACTGATTTCGAGATCGCCCAAACGTTCTCTTTTGGGCTATGTTCAAGAGAATTCGTGGCCATTCATGCAGTTTGATTCGAAGATAATTTTTAATCATGTGAGAAATATGGCATGGTTTCAGGTCATGTTGAAATTTCCTTTCTTGTAAAACGTCCTTGTCCTTCAGAGAATTCACCATCCATTCCACAGGGACTAGATATTTAGGGCCATCTTAGGAGAAACAGCATTACCACAATTAGCCAGAATTGGCGATGCAATTTTTCGACATGACCTGGTACCATGTCTCGTAGCACTTCCCGTATGGTTAAGGGTAGGTAATAGTTGTGATGGGGTGCGTGGAGGCAATGTTTTCAGAAAAACTGATGTCCTGAAAAATCTTCTCTTTTTTTCAACTTTGGGTATCTTTTTCTCAAGAACGGTTCGTCGCAACGGTATGACCCTATTTTCGCCTGATAGAGGAAGAAGAGAGCTTCAGATAAGTAGATAGTTTCGTCGGAATAATGCGAGGTGCTTCGAAATCAGGGTCAAAAAAGCCTCATTTTGGATCACACGTAAACAATTTTTTTTAAAATCATATAAAAAAACTATCCGACTTGATTGAAAAGTAAGACCATAAGTATATATGCTGTAAAAATTTTAACAAGATCTTACTGACAGCAACTTAGGAAAAGGTACTTGAAAACCGCCCTTGTATAGCCCACTACCCATCAAAAATGTTCTTCGTCAGAATCGAATCACATTGCTAGAATGGCCCGGAAATTCTCCTGATCTTTTAACCCAGTAGAGAACCTTGAGCGATTTTGGATTCAGTTTTGGCGAAAGAATACTGCACAACAAAAGTGAAGATGATCAGCAGCCTGGGGGCCTATTCACTAAAATAGATAGTGAAAAGAGATTATCTCTTTTGAAAATCTGGGAGAGAGTCCCTCGGAAGATTGTCTCTTCCTGCCGAATTAGGCAGCATAATGCTTGTATTATACATCTGTAATGAACGCCAACTCTTAGGCACCTACCTACCTACCTCAACCCGTACTAGAACGTTTTTACTCATGATTCGACAGTATGTATATATTTTTAATGTACAATTGACTTACCTCTATGTGATGAAAAAAGATACACGACCAAAATGAACGTTGAATGAGCAAAATGACCGATGTGGTAGTAGATGAAGAAGGATGATACGCGATATCACTATCAAACAAACGAGGAATGAGAAAGACCATCTCTTTCAAGAAAATACACCTTTGAAAGAGATAGAAATGCCAAGGTGGCCGCCAACTATCTCTTTTAGAAGTTACTAAATAACCCTGTCATGGATACTATACAAATATCTTCTACCAAAAGCGATAGTTGGACGGAAAATAAACATCTGTTGCATAAGTTTGGTTTCATAATGTGAACATCAAAGAGCAATGCAAAAAGTTGATATAGGTAACCAATGCCAAATCGAGTGAATGATTAGGGTTGGGGGAGGTCACATTAATGACTAAAATTGTCATTTAAATTATGTTAATGCAAAATAAAGTGGAAATGTTTGAAAATCTGTTAAATTTCTTGTCTTCTTGAAGCCTTCTTGTTTCCATTAATTTTCAAAGTACTTTCTAATAAAATGTAGGAAGCTAATTAAAACAGAAAGCTAGTTGCAACTAGATTGTCATTCAAGTAGCAAAGATAAGCATATTATACTCAGAAGATGTTGCTTCTTTGTTCTAAATGAGTTTGATCATTTTAGTCCTTCGATAACGGAAAATTCCAAACTTTGTCCATGAAAACATAGATATAATTTTTCTGATGGAACCGTCTGCGAGAGATGTTCACTCTTTCATGATTTTGATCCTCTGTCGCTTTTGGTTTATTATTTTCAATAATGAACCATTGAGGTAGTAACCAGTGGGGGAAATCCACTTTTTGTCGGTACCATTACTTTTTGTTATTTTTCAGGATTCTGTAGCACTCGATGGTGACGTGAAACCTGACGTCGAATTTTCAATCACTGTATAATATACGTGATGGCGGATAGGTTCTGCATCTGGTATGAACTAGCTCATTTCTTATTTTTACCTATCTTTGTTTGAAAATGAGGTGTAATGGGCACTACCTACCTACCTTTCTATGAGGCGGAAATTGGCCGGGTTTTCTCTAGACGTTAATTTTGCATTGATTGGAATTGCAATGAAAAAATTGAATGGGTTCATGGGAAATGTCCAGAATTTAACTAAATTAACTTCCAGCCTGTGAAGACTACGAACACGGGTTCGCGCTCCATACGCCCTCCATACTCATCTACACGGTTCAAACAAGAATTTTCTTGACCTTTTTCAAAAGTAGGACATCTTTAGACCCACAGCGACTTTATTTAAATAAAAAAATATGTTTTTGCGCAAAAACGAAATAGGTTACCATCTCACCTCAATCTGTACTTACTTTGAGATTAAAAAAGATGTTTTGGATGGGTAGGTATAGCCCATCGGGCCTCCATTCTTCACAACAAACTATCTAATAGAATAGGTACTCGAAGCTCCATCAGGGGCTGAGCTAAAATACCTCATGATATTACATGATTGAACCTTAGGTTTGGGCTTTGAATAACTGCCAAGGCCATTCCGCACCTGCTGTTTTACGCATTTTTTCCGCATTTTATTCCTAAACGTGAAGTGGAAGAAAGCACTTTTTCGGCTTTTTCTCAAGTTACCCCCCTCTGACCGTAGCCCGGTACACATCCTGGCGAAGCAATATTAAGCTCACCGAGATGTTTTGGACAAGTTTTAATTTTTCCCTAAACACCATTTTCTGCAAGAAAAAAGCTAAAACGTAACCCTTTGGGAAGGTAACATCATTTCACAACTCCGTTGCTAACACCGTTGTCACCTTCTCCATTTTCCAGCTTTGAGAATTAATAGATATCCTTATAATATTCTGTGATACTCAACGACTGAGTAACTATTCTGTTTATTCTTCCTTCTTTTACTATGTGATGGTGCTACACGTTAACTTTGCTCCAATATTTCACCAGTGACCAGTTTCAGTGTTACAAACCAGATTTTCAGTGTTAATATCTGCATTCCGCCAGAATGCGTTGTATTTGAGGTTTACAGCACTAATGCCTCTTCAACATTCACGTTCTTTATTCTTATTTTGTTGCTCGTTTCGAGTTCGAAAAATGCAGAAAAAGTCAGAAAAACTGCTCAGTGTGATTATGGCCTTTATGCGCCATCATCCGCCAATCAGTGCCCCATTTACCTAATGCATTACGCAACAATATTTTTGTATTTTTCCCAGTGCTCAGGAAGATCTAGCCAACTGGGATCTCCTGAAACGAATCAAAGACAGTGATCTGTCACACGTGAAGGCCTTCTGCGTTTTCCGCTGTCATGGGGGTACAGCCGCTCTGCTAATCACGGAGTTAGATGAAGTTTTTGCCGTCTGTTCTGAGCTCTCGGGCGTCAGCATTCTTGGGGTAGATCTGGTTGACTGTCTGGCAAAACCCGAACCATTGATCCCATTCAGAGTTGATGCGCTCAGCGGAAAGAACCTCCAAGCATTTTTTACAGGTAAGTCCAGCGGGCAGTGCCAGTGTAGAAGTGCAATCCTGTAAACTTCTGATTGATTAAGGATAGTAGAAACCTTGTAACTTTGGCTTTACCTTTACTAAACCGATCCATGGTTTTGGTGTCATGCCCATATTCAGAGTCCCCCCTCTCTACCGCCTGCTAAGCCATGAAAAGTCCTGAAACCTCAGTAGAACTAAAAAATACCTTCAACTGGAAACCCTCAACTCTGGTTGTTGTGAATACTTGCACTACAAGCACTTACTTGTTTAATTTCGATCGTATTCCATTATTTTATTCTTAGGGGTACTTGTTGGAGCAGCGCTGGACTCGAGTGGGCGCCTGTACTGGTGGGGGAAAACAAGCAATGAACTAAATGTCGTTCAGCCACCCCAAATCGTCAAATTTAAGACTGAATCGTCACCCACTTTCATCCAAGTCTGCTGCGGGCACAGCTTTATAGCTGCTTTATCGACTGAAGGGAAAGTCTATGTTTGGGGTCGCCTCATCTGTAGCACGTTTGAATGTGAAGAGCTGGTCACAGGTTCACTAATCGCCTCATTGTCTTGCGGTGCAGTGCATGTAGTAATGCTTACATCTGATGGGTGTGTGTTTACTTGGGGTAGTGGGTTTGATGGACAGAGAGGATACTTGGCTTTCTCTGAAAAAGACACCTATACAGTTAGAAAGATAGAGTTGCCTGAGCCATGCCTGTCATTGGTTTGTGGTCCGGTCAGTACTCTGATGCTCCTGAAATCTGGGGAAGTATGGGCGTGTGGTGAAAACTCTGAAGAACTGGGATTTCTGGGTGTTGAGAGTAAAATGAAGAAAATCAAGATTCCGGTACGAGTGCTGTTGAACCAAAAGGCCATTCGTATCTCCACTGCTTGGCTATCACCAAAACCATATGCGCTTTACACTGCAACCGTGTCTAATTACGAAGTATACACCTGGGGCCCACATTTTCCACCTAAACCTCTTAAAGTTGGATGTAAACTCATCGAGGCGTTTCACAATAACTGTACACCAAGAGACATGGGCATGATATATGTTGAACCTCTGAATCCCAAAGATGACGAAATGAAAGAGGGGTCTTCTTCAGTTGAAGTTCTCTCTCCTCCATCATCTCAAGTCACACATGAAGGTCCAGATCTGCTCAACCGAAATACGAACTTTTCTCTATCCGGGTCATCTGCAACGTCTAACGGTGGGCAGTCAGCAGCCACTTCCAGTATGTTGAAGTTCACTGCTGAACTCTTTGGATCCTCTAGACTCAGCGATGTTACTTTTATCTTCGAAAATTCTGAATTCCCAGGGCATCGTCTGTTTTTGTGCTCTCGGTCGCAGCACTTCAGAGACATCCTGGACATCGACTTACCCGCAGTTTCCAACCCAATCATGGACTGCACAGCTGAGGACCCCATCGCTTTCACAGGCCTCCTCCAGTACTTATATACGGGGCACCACGCAGTCCGAGAACTCCCTCAACTCCTCGAGCTCCACAAGCTGGCTCTCGTCTTCCACGAGCGGTTGTTGGTTGAAGACACCATCGACAGGATATTTGACCTTTTGGAGCCTGATAACGTGATGGCCGTAGTTGCCAAAGCTCAAGCAATAGAATCCCCTCAACTGGTGTCCAAGTGTGAATCCTACGTCACTTATATTTCAGCCGCCAAGCCTAGCATCATGGCCAAGTTGTTCATGAACATGGTTACCTGTCATGTTCCATGAGCCCCATGTGGATACAGTAATAACACGAAAAGCTATTTTTTGCATCATTCATATATCAACAGCAACTGTAATATTGCTCATTTAGCAGTATCTGAAATCTGAATTTTGTAAGAAGGTCAAGACCAAACTCATCATAATTATATTTTCATCTTTCACTCTCACACATTCAAACAACTCTTGATAACCAGGTTTATGTTGGAATGGAGGGGTAGCGGTATTGTTGTTGCATCGTTTTAGTATTATTGTGTTTCTTTAAGCTAACTACATTCCGATTTCTCATAAATAATAACTAGTGTGCCTTTTGAGATAGGTAGTGTTGATTATAATTTGAGGCAATGATGTAAGTAGCGGTAGGTAGTAACATCAACTGGTTTTTATTATTATTTTTTTCATCAACTGTTTTCAACTGTTTTTTATTATTATTATTTTTAAATTTGAATGTTAGTACTTGGCTATTTGCCTTCTCTTTTAGACTAGTGTAGGGGATTTATGTAAATTCCGCTGTTTTTAATAGCAGCGTAGAGGTAATCAGGAAAGTTCCTGCCGATTTAGACTGTCATGTTGTCAATTAAATAAATTTGTTTATTATTAGTTTTCAGTAAAATTTATCAACACTTACTTGGCTATATGGAACAGCATGTTTAATTATAATGTCTTGGAGATTTTTATTTATGGGGTGCTTGATGCCTGAAGAAAATCCACCAATAATAAATTTAACGGTAGCTATTATAATAATTATAATGTGCCAAGAATACATAATAAAACCATTTTATAATAAACTGTGCCTTACCCACCGTTTCACATCTCTTACCTACAGAAACATAATGGGGAAGAAATTCAATCGTCTTCAAACAAATACCTACTTAAGTATAATTCTGGTAGGTACTTCTCGAAACTTCTCATTATTTGAGTACCTACTGCATAACTCGTACGTTTCAGATTGAGGAAGGCATATGCGTTTATTTAAGTATATATAATTTAGATTCTTGATCGGTAACATTTTTTTCTGGTGATAGGTAGGAACCTACTTATAGCCGATGTTTTCAGCTGGATTAATTAATTAGATTAACTGCATTGTGAAGGCCGAGTCCTCCTGGGTCTAAACGTAAAACGCTGTTAAAGCTGATACCCGATTTATTTGTCGTTATCGATTAATAAGTAAAGAGACAAGTTAGTTACCGTACCTATTTCAAGTGTACCTACCTACGCAATTAAATTGACGAATCCACTCTTCCCATATATCATGTTTTCTGGCCTTCCGAAACGAACAGGAGCGACAATTGCAAAAATATAGGTAGGTACCTTCGCTATTTCAAACCAGACTTCAAAAAGTTCTCTATGGGTACAGTAACGTTTTCGGCGTATAAATCGTTGGCTTTATAAGACAAAAAAAGCTACATAGGTACCTACTTTTATTAGCTATTGATTCTTGTTATAATACATTCAGTCTAAAAGCCTGGTTTCGAGCAACAGCCCAAAATATGTACTCAACTGGGTTGATGATCTGAGTTTTCCTTATCCTGAGGTTAAAAATTCAAAAGGTGAGTGGCAGTTACGAGGATGTTTATCCTACCCTACCGACAAAGGATCAAAAAGACGCCAGCCACGATTTCCCCAGGGCTAAGGTACCTACTTCGTTTCAATTCCTCAGAAACCTGTGTTGGTACCTATACGGTATTTTCCACATATCTTTACTCAACCTTCACTTTTCGAAGTCAACGTCAGTACCCCTCCATGTTCCTCCTCTCTACCGTGCTATCAGAATTTCAAAATTCTCCGTGGGGCCACAGAAAACAGTGATCTCCGCAGAAAAGGTATAAGTAGATTGCAGGAAAATAATAAATTGTTGCGTAACAATTTGCAGCATTTTTCGATCCTGTTATCCAAGTAAGTAAGTAGGTAGGTAGGTACCTACTTACAAACACAGCGGCTACACTCATTGATATCCAAGTCACTACTTGTGAACATTGTTAAGTGTAAAAATTATGAGTCCTGAAATCCGTTATGTTCCTGTCAAATTTATTGAAGACGAACAGCACAGCACTGTTGTAACTGTAGATTATAATTTTTTTTACTCAGACCGCTGAACCTTACTTCACTTGGCTGTCAATTTGGATCTTTCCATTCCTGAGTGCACTGAGGGTGTCTCACTTCACTATGTAATTCCCAGCTGCGCAGGAGATGAAGGTCTGTAAGGTAGTAGAAATTGCCAAGCAGGCGGTTGATTTCCTCTGGGTCGAATTAGCGAATGGAATCTGCGTTGACGCGACGACAGTCTTCGTTCATATCCGCGACTCGGAATGGAAAACCGAGTATGCTGCTTCAATATATTTCGAGAAACCGCTGTCTCCAATCTTCTCCAGTTTTAGATCCATAAACCGTAGGCCACAGAGATACGACTGATTCGATGTCGATACATTGGACTTTTCCACAGTCGGCACAGTGTACAGAGAGATGAGAACGAATATAGAAAAAAATTAAATTAAATTTACCTACCTAATTAAGTAACTACCTATGCAATGTCGAGGGAAAAAGCTGCCTCGTACTCCAAGGCCTTTTTCATCTCTATAAAAATATGTTTCTAGCGGTGCATTGATGACATAAGTAGTGTCAAACTGAGTTAAATGAAAAGAGTGCAGTGATTGAATAGGTAAATATGTAAGAAAAACGCTGCAAATCCCTGCACAACGGTTTATTATTTTGTATAGAATACCCTTCTGTTACAGATCACAGCTCTATGTATAGATAACCCGTCTATATAATATGATATGTACTATTCTATACATATTATGTAGATCGCAGACCCTCCGTAGGTTAGTACCTAACCCCGTACTCGTTACTAGGTACCTACCTAAATCTCGAGTTAAATGTTGCTAAAATAATTCTGCCGATGACAAACAGTACCTAACAAAAAGAAACACACATAATGAAGTTCTGAAAAGAAATTGTTGATGAGGAGTGAAAAAAGTTGCGAAAGTACCTACCTACCAACAAACTCCAGCCCCTTCTACGTAGATGGTATAATGAACCGTTGTGTAATAATTTACCGTTGAGTAATGATTTACCGTAGTAATAATTTACCCATCAATAATACTTCAACGTTTGTTCAAGTTTCACTACCTACCAACAAACTCCAACAGAGCCATCATTTTTCAAATGAAATAATATCACACAACAACCAACTCGACTTCATACTCCGCCAATATAATCAGGTGATCCCTAGCAATGATTTCATCTCCGCCAAATTTCCTATTGTGGGCGCGTCTCTGGTTACGAGATTTGGTTTGAATTGTATACAATTTCATTCACACTGGAGTCGAAAATGCCTGTCGGTGCAAACTTCGGGGCCTTACTGTGAACGAACGGCTGGACGTACGACGCTCCGGATGGTCTTAAAAAACTCGCAAGTTCAAGAACTATTTAAAACCGTAAAAATATTCACGTAAAAAAATGGTATAGGCGTTTTGAAAATTTCAACCCCTATTTTGAACCCCTTAGAGATGACTCACAGTAACGTCGAGCTTCGAGGACCAACTAGACAGCGAACGGAACCTATAACCCGAATTTCATCAATTTTCTTTCATGGTAACTAAGAAAAGTGGCCCGTACGGCGTACGGCGTACGGCGGACAGACAGAAATATTTTTATTGCAGTTTTGGATTCTACATACCTTGAAACGTAAACCATCAAATTTTGAGGGGGGGTAAGAATTTTTTTTTTCATGCTCGATTCCAATGGTTCATTATTGAAAATAATAAACCAAAATGAAGAAATTGAACTCAAAGCAAACAAAATAGAGTTTTGGTTTATTATTTTCAATAATGAACCATTGGAATCGAGCATGAAAAAAAAATTCTTACCCCCCCTCAAAATTTCATGGTTTACGTTTCAAGGTATGTAGAATCCAAAACTGCAATAAAAATATTTCTGTCTGTCCGCCGTACGCCGTACGCCGTACGGGCCACTTTTCTTAGTTACCATGAAAAAAAATTGATGAAATTCGGGTTATAGGTTCCGTTCGGCGTCTAGTTGGTCCTCGAAGCTCGACGTTACTGTGAGTCATCTCTAAGGGGTTCAAAATAGGGGTTGAAATTTTCAAAACGCCTATACTATCTTTTTACGTAAATATTTTTACGGTTTTAAATAGTTCTTGAACTTGCGAGTTTTTTAAGACCATCCGGAGCATCGTACGTCCAGCCGTTCGTTCACAGTAAGGCCCCGAAGTTTGCACCGACAGGCATTTTCGACTCCAGTGTGAATGAAATTGTATACAATTCAAACCAAATCTCGTAACTAGAGACGCGCCCACAATAGGAATTTGTGAATACGGCCAATCATTGGTAGGGATCACCTGATTATATTGGCGGAGTATGAAGTCGAGTTGGTTGTTCTGTGATATTATTTCGCTTGAAAAATGATGGCTCTTTTGGAGTTTGTTGGTAGGTAGTGAAACTTGAACAAACGTTGAAGTATTATTGATGGGTAAATTATTACTACGGTAAATCATTACTCAACGGTAAATTATTACACAACGGTTCATTATACCATCTACGTAGAAGGGGCTGGAGTTTGTTGGTAGGTACTTTTGCAACTTTTTTTTTTCATATTAACTTTGATCATTGGTAGTGCCATTTAATCGTCTTGATCCACGTGTTGACATTTTTTCTAGTGTTATTCTACAAACTGATGGTGATTTCAGACGATTTCGCAGGTTTTTGACTCATACAAAATCAATTTTGGGAGCTGAACATCTGGTACAACCTCAATTTTCCACTCCTTGGTCAAAATCGACTTCATATTCGGTCTTCTCGTCCCCAAAAACATGGAAAACGATACCTCAAAAGCTCATGTTACCAACATGTTGCTAAAACGCAAAAAGTATTGAAAGAATTGAAAAGTATTGATGGTGGCATAGTTCAAAAAAAAAAAAGTACCTAATTCGTGTTTTAGGGGCCAAAATTAATGGAAACCATCAGAAATAGCTAGGTATTTCGATTATTACGCATGAAAGAAGCAATAAATGAACAGCCAGCATTTCTGTAGCTATGTCCAATAGAATAATAAACCCATGTGACAAGGACTTTGCAGCGTTTTCTTCATCAACTTCCAACCACTCAAAACAATAACGGAGCTCCACACACGAAGTAGGCCGGTAGGGCCACAGTCATAGAACTATAATAATCCAGAAATCCTTTAGTTTCTGTCGAAACAAGAAACTTTCTGTCGAAACACCACAAGTGCCAAGATACTAAGTTTGAATGAAAAGGGAAAAATCATTTTTGCACAATGGATGATGGGAAGACATCTCTTTTTGCCCTTCGCCTTGAGCTCTCCGTCACTTAGAGTTGTCCTATATTAAGATTAACTGTAATACTCAAATTAACTGTCCAGACGTCTGCGGCTGGTTGAAACACAATTTGTCCTTCTACAGGCTTGAACAAACCAAGCTAATAAGATTTCGATCATATTCAATTTCGGATGATTTCATTTAGATAATTAAGTGACATGAGTAGTTAACTTGTCAGAATATCAAATTAATTATGACCTCGGCCAGGGTTCAACGAGATAACCTGCTGTTTAACCAGATCTCTGAATACAACACGATATTATTAACTGTGACGATTATGTTTCGAACATGCAAATCATTTTAATGAGGCCTCTCCTTATTTGCTTCTGAATTTTAAAACTCAATGTACCAGTAAAAAAAGAGAACTTCATGAAAAGGAACCAACTTTGAAGGTATCCAAAGAAATCTTCCCCACCCCTCCAGTAAATCAACACATGCCTCAACTTTACATGTGACATCGGTTCACATTGTTCTGCCGTAGGCCATAGTACAAGTACCTGTTTATGATCCAACAATTTGTTGATGAAAGAACTTTTTTAAAGGCAGGTACCTATAGGGTTACTGTTGTATCCGTTGACCGTAGATATGTAAAAGTAGTTTTGATTTGTGAAGATAGGCAGAAAAAAATTATGGTGAACAATATCAGATAATAACAAAGACAAAATAATGAAACATTAGGTACTTATGGAAAAAACGCTGCAAATTATTACACAAAGGTTTATTATTTATCTGTATAGAGGCCCCTTCTGCGTATATCACTGTTTTCTGTAGTCAATACCCTCGAGCTCCCCCCAGGAAAGCCCTGAATCGAGTACTGGAGTCCTCTCCGGAATTAAAGTTTCCTACAAATACGCGGGATTCAATAATTAATTATTTGTATTTATTCATGAAGCATAAGTAAAATAATAAATCGTTGTGTAATAATTTACCTGTATGTACCTCCTACAGAGGTAGTATAATGAGCCGTTGTGTAATAATATGCCCATCAATAATACTCCAACGGTTGTTCGAGTTGCAAAATTACCAATCAACAAAATCCAGCCCCTTCTACGTAGATGGTATAATGACCCGTTGTGCAATAATTTACCGTTGTGAAATCATTTACCGTTGTGTAATAATTTACCGTTGTGTAATAATTTACCGTTGTGTAATAATTTACCATTGTGTAATAATTCACCCATCAATAATACTTCAATGTTTTTTCAAGTTTCAAAAGTGCCTACCAACTAAATCCAATATAATCATCATTTTTCAAATGAAATAATATCGCAGAACAACCAACTCGACTTCATAAAACCATGCATGATTATAATCAGGTGCTCCCTAGCGATGATATCTGGGCCGGATTTATACCGTTTGATTCACGATCATGTTGACGACGCTTTTCGGTGCACACGAACGGCTGGTCGTACAATGCTCCGGGTGGTCTCAAAAAATTCTTTAGTTCAAGATCAATTCAAAAACGTTAAAAAAAACCATACCCTTCTATTAAAAATTTTCGAGCTACGGCGTCCTGAAAATGTCAACCCCTATTTTTAACCCCTTAGAGATGACTGACAGTAGCGCCGAGCTTTGAGGACCAACTAGACCCCAAATGGGACCCGTACACCAAATTTCGTCGATTTTGGTTCATGGTGACTAAGAAAAGTGCTAAGTACGGCGTTCGGCGGACGGACAGAAATTTTGGTTTATTATTGTCAATAATGATCCTATGGAATCGAATATGAAAAATTTTCATTTCAACGATATTTATAAGGTAGTTATGGGCTTTTCAAGTATTTCACTTTTGTGCGTGCGCAGACGGAAGTTACTGTACTTTTTCAGTGATTTTCGTATGAGGCCATCTGTAACACAACCTATCCTCCAAATTTCAGCCCATTTCGACCATTATTTCGGGTAGTTATGGTCGTTACAAGGAAGACAGACAGACACGGAAGCAAACATTTTCCTCGATGTCTGAAACGCAAAATTAGTCAAAATTTTCATTTTGGAGGACATAGTTTTTTTAAACATGGAACATGTTTTTACGGGAGTAAACCAGGCTGCAAAACGTCCAGTCCAGTCCAGGGGAACTCGGCTCCCCTCCCCATGTCGCCCGCACAGTTCTCCCTCTACCCCACTCCTGCCACCCAACTCCGAAGAGAGCATGGCCCACTCCGCCGAAAACTGCTGAGGGGGGTCTACCTACCCCAAAAACGCCAAAAGCAGCTGAGGACGTGTATTAAATGACATTGCGTTAGGTCGCTGGTTCGCCGAAGCTTGGAAATCCCACGAAGTTTTTTTGCTTCATCACTACCGAAGGTAGGGAAGCCTTGGATTCGTGATTGAGTAAAAAAAAGTTCATGTCCTCCAAAATGAAAATTTCCAATACCATTTTCCGTTTCAGACATCGAGGAACATATTATTTGGCTCCGTGTCTTTCTGTCTGGTAATTCCTTGCAACACCCATAACTACCCGAAATAATGGTCGAAGTGGGCTGAAATTTCGAGGGTAGGAGCGGGTTGAGTCGCAGATGATCCCATACCAAAATCATTGAAAAAGTACGTAACTTTCGTCTGCGCATGCGCAAACGTGAAATAATTGGAACACCCATAACTACCATAAATATCGTCGAAATCGATTCAAACTTGGAGGGTCGGTCAGGAATAATACTTTGGTAGTTCCAAATCAGTTTCATTGGAATGGTAATGTAACTTTGATCTACGCATGTGCGAACATGAAATGTTGACCATTTCCTTGTAACGTTTCTAACTACGCGAAAAATAGTCGTAGAGAGCTGAGATTCTGAGGGTATACGCGGGTTGGATCGCAGATGGCCCCGTCTCAAAATCATGAAAATCGTTTTGTCTGCGCATGCGCAGACGTGAAATACTTGGAGTTCCCATAACTACCTTAATTATCGTTGAAATGAGTTCACATTTGGAGGGTCGATCAGTATAATACTTTGATGGTTCCGTATGAACTTCATTGGAATCTTACTGTAATTTCCCTCTCCGCATGCGCTGACATGAAATGTTGACCATTTCCTTATAACGCTTCTAACTACGCGAAAAATAATCGTAGATAGCTGAAATTTTGAGGGTAAACGCGGGTTGGATCGCACACAGTTCCTTATCAAAACGAACTTACCCAACTATTTTATACGTTCATGTGATTCAAGTGAGGAAGCTATATTGCCTACTCGAATTGGCAGACGTTTTTCTACATAATTATCTCCATATCCTCTGTTATCATGTACCGATTCGAAAAACATGTGATTCCATGTTTCCTTGCTTTGATCCTTGATCCAAACTGTTATAATCCGGGGGTCTGGGGGTGTCCCCCAGATTTCATTCGGCAATAAACGTACCGTCATGAACACAAACCACTGGCGGCTCGACGCCCCCTACGGCAACGAATTTTTTATTTATTTTAAAAACTCAATCACGAATCCATGGCTCCCTACCATCCGGTAGTCGGGAAGCAAAAGGTGCGCTGAGGGATTCCGGTGGAACCCTGCCCAAAACATTGTTTACCTACGCCTTCTGATGGGATCTGTAATATTATGCATAACGTCAAGGGGATTTCGAGGGAGCCCTTCCACCGAAAGATGAAGAACCTTTTAGACGTGGAAAGCCGTGAAGATCCGCTCTCTCGAGGGATTCTCCAAGGAAATCCCGTGACGGAAGGAATCATTCGCGATCCTTCTTTCAAAAATGAGTTCCGCAAGTCTCCCCCATCCAACGTGGGTTCTTGGGGGGGGGGGGGGGGGGAGTTTCGTTTGAGAGATATACCCCGGTGTTACATCTATTTAGTTTCATTCACATCTTTCGAATAGGTAGGCACTGGGTGATGCTTGGGTGCTTTTGAAATATTAAAGGTAGGTGCTGTTCCTCGCGGCATTCAATCAAACAAGCAAAAAAAAAACAAAAAAAAAGGCGGAGACTGCGGGGGGGAAAAAAATTCACGTTTTCGCGTTGTTGAACTTGTTTCATAATAATCGCTGATAAAAGTTGTTGGTGCGATGGTTTGATGTACACGTATCTAATACGAGTAATTTTATTGAAGCAGGACCTATGACAGGTAAATACCTACTTGTAGATGAAACGCAACCCATCTATGTAATTTTCGAATTCGTACCTTCTCAACGAACATTTTCCATGGTTGTGTCCAGAAATTTGAACACTTGCCCAAAAATCGTTGTTATTCAAAACATTTCATCTATCATGTAAAATGACCACTTTCTCCCATGTTGGTTGACTTTTCTGGATTTATTCCAAGTTGAGGCCATTTTTAAATTTTAAAATAAATTTTTGACCCTTTAGAGAATTTTTTGAAGGTTTATGATACCTAGATAGTCTGCATGTATTAGTTACAGGTTTTCTAATACCACCCTATAAAATGCTTAGGTCATTTGTCATATCAATCTATTAGTCTAACTATCGCTTCTGCAATAGAATAATAAATTCTGTATCGACCCATTTGTCATTTTGCCGGTCTTCCGGATATTTAAGCGTGAAGTTTTTACTGTAACAGTTACAGAAGGTATTGCAGTTGACAAGCACAAGCATGACAGCAAAAATAATTAATATGGAGGGTCAAAATTCTGGAATGTCCCAGATTACAGATAAGTGAACCTATTAATTTAGGTTCACACGTTTATGAAAATGGTGGTACTCACCCCCCATCTAAGAATATTACGAAGGTAGGAACCTACTCACGTAAATGTAGGTACTTACCTTTATCGGTAACCGCCCCACCATCTTCTTCATCTTTTGTAGGTAATATTAACTTGAGTTCCGTCACAAGGATCCTTGGCATCCTTGATCTGTTCTGGTAAAAATAAGTCCAATATAGTTAGTTACCTTCTTAATTCCCTCTCCCACTTATTCATTGTTATTTGACTTCCTGCTTACCAGCACAAAACCGTTCAATTAGATATTCTAGTCTAGTATGAAGGACCCGTTTGAATCGGCAAACACTTGATAAACATTCCTATTTCTTACCTATAAAGTTCAACTCAACTCAAATTTAGTCTTCAGTATTAGATAAACTCTTCACGAAGCGTTCATTCACTCAAACATCACAGAGAGAAGAAATACCTACCTATACATACCTATATTCCATACCTATTATTTGTCACCTAGGTAGGTTCCTACTCGTTATGGTTGACCTGCTCACACTATTATTGATGACCGTACGTTAATAGTTCAAGCCGCCTGCCTCTCCACATGTTTTCCAATTTGCTTTCTTGAGTTTATTATGAGAAATAATAATATAATACACTTTAAAGGATGCGTTTTCTTTCCAACACAACCTATTTCGTATATAACGCATTTGTATCTATTTCTTGAACCTTAGATCGGATCTAGGCTTTTACTTTACTAGAACTGTGTCATTTCTTTCTGAACAAGAGTAAAACGTGAACGAAGTGTATAGCTGAATCGATCTCAACGGGAGATAATCAGTTTTCCGGGTCCACCTTTTTTGTGACAGCGCCGGAAATTAAAAAAGTTACGAAATTAAGGTTAGTAATTACTAATTACTTTCCTTTCAATGAAAGACAAACAAATCGGCCGAGTGCCCTTCCGAAATATTGCTATAACTTGTGCCGAGTATTTTGTATCGAGTTTTGGTTAGGTATCGAGGTTGTAAGAGAAAATAGCAAGTCTATTTCCGAGAACTTGAATGGGCCTGTGTTAACTGTGAATCACATTAGGCAGGTTAAGATTATGCTACTTCCGCTGGTACATGAAGTAGTGATTCGCCTGTCGATACCTAGGTAGGTACCTAAACCAGGAATAACCATTCTACCTATGTAGCAAGGTATGGTAGGCATGTCTAGTTCTTGTAGGGTACCTTTTTATATATGTTCCATATTTCGGTTATTCAACGAGGAACCATACATTTTTTGATTCATTCATATAGAAAAAAACAAAAACATGCTTGGTTGAGGAGAATCAGAGAAAAAGAATCAACGAAACCCAAGAGCTATTTACAATTTATTTGATACCTTTTCAACAAAGAATCTTGTAGAACAAAAATGCAGCAATATTATCAAGATCAACCATCTATTCCATATTCTTAGGAATTTAGCTTTGGATGCTCGTCATCGTAGTATTACATAAAAGTTATACTCATAAAAATACTATCCGCATGATCGATTCTTGGTTTTATATTATTTCTTGTTATTTCTCTCACGGCTATTCTGAGGAACAAGCAAATGTTGTAAGAAAGAGGTGATTTCAGTGCCTAAATAGAAGAATAGCAGATTCACTATACTTATATTTCATTGGAATTATCATTATCATCTACAACAAAATCAGGTACTAGTTATAATGCAAATGTGTAACAAGAAATAAATTAAAAAACATTTTAATTCATTATTCACTCGCAAAAATACACGACCAGGCTGTCGTTTGGAAGTACAACGGAAAGTTGGACAATGGATTACAGTATTTCACAAGTAATAGCGTAATTATTGTTTTAACGTAGTGACATACTTATTAATTTCCTCGAGGTAGGTATTTACATACGGAAACACAAGCGATGTTTAAAGTTTGAGGAGGGTACATGAGGGGTTGAGGTTGATGAAGCGTGTACGGTGCAGCTTGCAGCAGCAAACGATGGCTTAAGAAAATTGATGATATTGTTTTGGTGAGATTTTGTATCTGGTAAATGAAAATCGTGGAATAGATAGGTGTTTGTTTGCAGAGGTTGGAACCCAGAAATTATGGTAAGTTGCATAATATTATCAGCAGATATTATATTATAGGTATTTATATTACTTGCCTGCCTACAAGTAACTTCCTCGTAAGATGGATGCGGAATGCGTAGGTATATGTCCAAAATATTTTGATAGGGGTGGAGGGCATAGTAAAATTAATCATAATCTTGTTAGGTACTCTAGAGCTAATATTTCTACAATACGAATGGATGTTGTTAGAAATGTAAGAAACATTGATTGTGCCTGCGCTTCAAAACAGTTGCTGGTCAGTTGTTTGGACACTTGGCGTGTGAGGGTTGCCTGTGTGTATTTATGCGGTCGTGGGGGAAAAAGGATGATGAGAAGGTAGTACGGAGGAAGGTCGTTATGAGTCTCAGCGGCCGAATCTCATGGGATTCTGTGCGGGGCGTCCTCTCCTGTCAATCGCGCCCAGTACCAGGTTGGAGTCAATTCCAGGGAAGTAAGATCTAGCTGAATATCTGCACACAACGGAAACAACATCCTGATCTTGGTTAACAAATATACCGAGGTCACAGTTTCATTTAAGAATGATGTTCCTACTTTTATGAGTACCGTCCTACCGATAATTTGCTTGATATGTGCATCGTGAAGCAATGAATAAAAATTAAACCACAATTACTTAAAGTTGAGAATGTCCGGATTTTGTATGCGCAGACGAAAGTTACTTACAGCTGGATTCTGAAAAATCATAGTATGAGACCGTCTGGGATACTAGAACTCCCAAAACTGTACCTTTTCAGAAGCCTTAACTGTTATAATAGGTACAGCAGTACCTATTATAACAGTTATGATAGGCCTAAAAAATAATAGGCAACATTATTTTTTATTGTTTAGTTTTTCATTATGTTCTTTATTTTTCTTTCTCAAAAATTGCTCACCTTGAGAATTGGCAGGGCAGCCAACTTCACAACACGTATTTCCCAGGGGATTCCATAGAGTTGGAATGGAGGTTATCTCAATCACAGTTTCCAACTTTTCCCTGGCAGAGGGCACTGTAGGCGGGCAACAGTCTAGTGGTAGGCCTATAAATGGGTCGATAGGCATCCCGCGGAAGTGTACAGACAAATATTATAGCCCAATTCTGATTTAACTCGTACCTGTGGGACCTCAACTATCGGAAAGTGTCGAGACCTAGTGGGGTTTTCATTGTCTCATTCGTGTTCACTGTTCAGCATGGTCAAGCTCAAGCGTGTGAAGTTTTTTAAAGTGCCCATCGAGAACATGAGGACGATTCTGAAGAGGCGAGCCGAAAAACCTGGATTGAGGTGAACTTGTAGCCATTTAAAAAATAATATTTTTTCAAGTATGTTATACGCACTGGGCATATTACATAGAAACGTGGATTGGGGGAGGGGGCAGATGCGCGAGTAACTTCGAGTCCTCCTTTCCACATTGGAAGGGACAGGGCCTTACTAGGCAATTCTACGTATCGAAGGCCTGGGATTGCCGTTTGCCAGGTGATAGTAACGTAACCTGCTCTAAGACAGTAAGTAGGTACCTAGCCTTACAGGTTTATTATTATTTGTTTATACTTAAACTACCGAATACCAACCTGTGGAAGTCCGGTGACAGGGCCGAAGCGAAAGTTTTGAACCTCGAAAGGGCGACTAGAGCTCGCTTGCTTACTTCTTCGTAACGTTGGTTGTCAGTCTGGTCCCTCCCTCCTCGTTCATCTAAGTGAAACATGGGAAAGTGACAAGTGTATTGAACATGCGATCCTTAGTGAATGGGCGATGGTTAATATGAAGTGTTTGGTAAGCAGATTTTTCAAATAGGACCAATAGGAAGGTTTATGTTTAATTAAGTTTGATATCGTTAATTCGGTTCCTTCAAATATGCACTTTCCATTTTTTCACCCCTTGGTATTTGAAATTATGTTACTGATTACCACAATGCTCCCCAGTTTAATAATTAGGAAGAAAAACGTCTGCCAGTTCGAGTAGGCAATATAGCTTTCTCACTTCAATCACATGAACGTATAAGAAAGTTGGGTAGGTTCGTTTTAATACGGGACGATCTGCGATCCAACCCGCGTGTACCCTCAAAATTGCAGCTCTCTACGACTAGGTACCTATTTTTCGCGTTGTTAGAAGCGTTACAATACAAATGAATGGTCAAGACCATGATAGCGCATGCGCAGACGAAAGTTACGGTACGATTTCAATGAAATTCATACGGAACTATCGAAATATTATTCCTGATCGATCCTCCGAATCTGAATTCATTTCAGCGATATTTAAGGTAGTTATGGGCGTTCCAAGTATTTCAAGTTTGCGCATGCGCAGAAAAAACGATTTCCATGATTTTGAAACGGGACCACCAGCGATTCAACCCACGCGTACCCTCAAAATTTCAGCTCTGTGCAATTATTTGTCGCCTAGTTAGAAGCGTTACAAAGAAATGGTCAACATTTCATGTGCGCGCATGCGGACGAAAGTGACATTACGATTCCAATGAAATTCATTTGGAAGTATCAAAGTATTATTCCTGATCGACCCTCCAAGTTTGAACTCATTTCAATGATATTTAGGGTAGCTATGGGCGTTCCAAGTATTTCAAGTTTGCGCATGCGCAGACGAAAGTTACGGTACCTTTTCAATGATTTTGGTAAGGGACCATCTGTGACCCAACCCGCACCTACCCTCCAAATTTCAGCCCATTACGACCATTTGTCTTGTTTCTTTCACAAGGAATTACCACTGACAGACAGACACGGAACCAAAAATGTTCCCTGATGTCTGAAACGGAAAATGGAAGTGGAAATTTTCATTTTGGAGGACAACAATTTTTTTTTTTTTACTCAATCACGAATCCTAAAATTATGTACTTACGCCCGGTTAATATAGAGGTACCTACCTACTTGATAAATTATTATGGTTAGTGCGTAATTTGTAGGTATGTTTTTCATCAAAAATCTAGTTAAATCGATTGGTTCACCTGTAACATAAGATTCGTCGTCGAAATACAGCCGGCCAGCGAGCGCTGGAAGTGCGAGAGCAGCAAGAACGAACCCAAGCACTAGCGACCAAGGCATCTCTCTCATCTGGAAACCCAAACAAACTTTTGTAGGAACTAGGATGAAGCACTCCCTGAACTTTCCATGATTACACAAATGCACTTCGGACGGCTCACTAGATCTAAAGTTTGAAGTTGAGAACGTTTCAGGCCATATCGAACGTTACTTTAAAAGCAAATTGTATAATTATTTATAGGTGGAGGAGAATGGGGAAAAACAAAACAGGTGAGGTGATCCATAGCATTCCTGTACTTCGCGAGGTGATCGAGTACGAGTACCAACCTTTCTTATGGTAGGTGAATTTAGTAGATCAAAGGATCATCCAGCAGGTATTCTAGATAGTGTTTTCAAGAACGCAATGATATACTTCACTTCTTCGTGGATTGCTTGTATTTGCGTTTGAAGAAGGATGTAAAAAAATTGTAAAATGTCTCCATTTCGCTTGAAAGAGTTTTTAAGCTCCATTGAGTGTTCAAGGTGATCTATAAGCTATTTTTTCACTTGAACATTGGTTTTTCCCATTAGGTATATGATAACTATATATTTTTGAAATGGCTTCATCCAAACTCCTACTTTCATGCTCGAACGGACTAATAAGAGCGGTCTTGAATAATTGAAAGAAGTAGTTCTTCATGTTTCATTCCTCGTGTTTTAAACAAATTTCGGAGTTTGAAAGCATTCTTTCACAACCTACCCTGGGCCTATCTGTATTTCCGACAAAGCTGTTCATCGAAGCTCTCGATATGATTTCCCATCAAAAGCGCTTAGATTTCGAAACTTCTATATTACCTACGTATTATTCCAGCAATATGAATATGCTGGGAGCATACTGAAAAACGGGAGTTCAGCAGATTGTCCTAGGTCTGACAAAAAATGGTAAATAGGAGGTTAGACTATGAAGAAGATTGATACATTTAATCTGGTGTTTCTCCTACCACGAGTCGTAGCCGTAACTGGAGACAATACAATTACCAAGGAAAGGGACACATTTCGGGAAAAACTGCATGGTAGTTTTCGGTGATAACAACCACCCTCGCTGAAACACCTCGTTGTAACCTCAAAATCACCACTAATTTACACTAGATCGTTAGATAAAGTAAGTGGTAAAGATGCTCGGTACACTAACATCTTAAAATAATATTAATAAAGGGCATTCCCCATTCCGCCATTTTAGCAAAGTATTTATCAATAAAAACGGAGTTATAATATAACAAAGTCTATTTCCACGAAAACAATGAATACAAAGTTAAATCGATTTCGCGGGAAAAACTGCATGGTAGTTTTCGGTGATAACAACCACCCTCGCTGAAACACCTCGTTGTAACCTCAAAATCACCACTAATTTACACTAGATCGTTAGATAAAGTAAGTGGTAAAGATGCTCGCTACACTAACATCTTAAAATAATATTAATAAAGGGCATTCCCCATTCCGCCATTTTAGCAAAGTATTTATCAATAAAAAAGGAGTTATAATATAACAAAGTCTATTTCCACGAAAACAATGAATACAAAGTTAAATCGATTTCGAAGGTTATGTCATCATCAGTAACAAACATGAACTGAAGGTACATCGCAAAAACACAGCTTATATAGTTACAGAACTTGAATCCTATAGGTCGAGAAAGTGAAAGGTAATATCCAATCAGATTGAAACAGGTAATAGTGGAGGGAGAACTTGAATCCTATTGGCTCAGAAAAGTGAAAGGGACTGGGAGGATCAACAAACGCCAATCAAGGCAGACAAAGTGAAAGGGAGCTCAAACAGTGGTGAGGGTAACATTGTGAAGGGGGGGACCAAGCTATTGCAGGAATGAACCTATCAACGGTGAAACATGTTGAGGTACCACCTCATTCAGACATTTACCAGACCTATCACTCTTAAGAATTTCGAACCTTTCAAGTACATCCAACATACCTCCCTTTGGGCAAAAATGAGGAAATTCTTCCTGCTGTCTATTTGTGAAATCAAAACTAAAGTCATGATTGGATTCACTCAGGTGACTTGCGAAAGCAGAATAACCCACAACTTCGTCGCGAGTGATTTAATTCGTGTAAGTATTTATCACCCCTTTGCGTGTGTTGTGTTGGTGGGTGTGTTTGGCTTTCTAGTCATCAAGTCCATTTCTAGCTAGATCATTTGTAAACAAGCTCATCTTTCACTTTAGAGACGTGGGAGCAGAATTAAGTTTTTCCCTACTGTAGAACTTCAGCTGATGTTCCAGGAAAAAAAAAAAAAATTAACGGTGTATGAATTGGAGGGGATGATTTGGAAAATGTCACAAGTTTCTCATACAGGCAAATCTATTTCATATAAATTTTCTCCGTTCTTACGGAAAAATATCGGATCATGGACATCTTTTTGGACGCACGAATTGACAGTACCATGCTGCATATTCACATTCAACTTTTTTCCATGAAAACGAAGAAAATTACGCTTACAATTTTTGTTGTTGTAAACGAAGAAAATTTAGGATTGAAAAAAGGCTCACTCAGCTGATTAGGGAGGGCCCCCACCTCGTCATTCTTACTCCCCAGTCCTACAGAGGCTCAATTTCGAATTTCATCCTCTTAGGCCAAACAGGAATGAAATTAGCTTCAGGGCTCACTCTGCTGATTAGGGAGGGCCCTCACCTCGTCATTCTTACTCACCAGTCATACAGAGGCTCCTTTTCGAATTTCATCCTCTTAGGCCAAACAGGAATGAAATTAGCTTCAGGGCTCACTCTGCTGATTAGGGAGGGCCCTCACCTCGTCATTCTTACCCACCAGTCCTACAGAGGCTCCTTTTCGAATTTCATCCTCGTAGGCCAAACAGGAATGAAATTAGCTTCAGGGCTCACTCTGCTGATTAGGGAGGGCCCTGACCTCGTCATTCTTACTCACCAGTCCTACAGAGGCTCCTTTTCGAATTTCATCCTCTTAGGCCAAACAGGAATGAAATTAGCTTCAGGGCTCACTCTGCTGATTAGGGAGGGCCCTCACCTCGTCATTCTTACTCACCAGTCCTACAGAGGCTCCTTTTCGAATTTCATCCTCTTAGGCCAAACAGGAATGAAATTAGCTTCAGGGCTCACTCTGCTGATTAGGGAGGGCCCTCACCTCGTCATTCTTACTCACCAGTCCTACAGAGGCTCCTTTTCGAATTTCATCCTCTTAGGCCAAACAGGAATGAAATTAGCTTCAGGGCTCACTCTGCTGATTAGGGAGGGCCCTCACCTCGTCATTCTTACTCACCAGTCCTACAGAGGCTAGAATGTTATCCATATAGCTCAAAAAGGAAAGAAATTAGCCTCAGGGCTCACTCTGCTGATTAGGGAGGGCCCTCACCTCGTCATTCTTACTCACCAGTCCTACAGAGGCTAGAATGTTATCCATATAGCTCAAAAAGGAAAGAAATTAGCCTCAGGGCTCACTCAACTGATTAGGGAGGGCCCTCACCTCGTCATTCTTACTCACCAGTCCTACAGAGGCTCAATTTCGAATTTCATCCTCTTAGGCCAAACAGGAATAAAATTAGCTTCAGGGCTCACTCTGCTGATTAGGGAGGGCCCTCACCTCGTCATTCTTACTCACCAGTCCTACAGAGGCTCGAATGTTATCCTTATAGGTCAAAAAGGAAAGAAATTAGCCTCAGGGCTCACTCTGCTGATTAGGGAGGGCCCTCACCTCGTCATTCTTACTCACCAGTCCTACAGAGGCTCGAATTTTATCCTTATAGGTCAAAAAGGAAAGAAATTAGCCTCAGGGCTCACTCTGCTGATTAGGGAGGGCCCTCACCTCGTCATTCTTACTCACCAGTCCTACAGAGGCTCCTTTTCGAATTTCATCCTCTTAGGCCAAACAGGAATGAAATTAGCTTCAGGGCTCACTCTGCTGATTAGGGAGGGCCCTCACCTCGTCATTCTTACTCACCAGTCCTACAGAGGCTCGCATTTTATCCTTATAGGTCAAAAAGGAAAGAAATTAGCCTCAGGGCTCACTCTGCTGATTAGGGAGGGCCCTCACCTCGTCATTCTTACTCACCAGTCCTACAGAGGCTCCTTTTCGAATTTCATCCTCTTAGGCCAAACAGGAATGAAATTAGCTTCCGGGCTCACTCTGCTGATTAGGGAGGGCCCTCACCTCGTCATTCTTACTCACCAGTCCTACAGAGGCTCGAATGTTATCCTTATAGGTCAAAAAGGAAAGAAATTAGCCTCAGGGCTCACTCAGCTGATTAGGGAGGGCCCTCACCTCATCATTCTTACTCACCAGTCCTACAGAGGCTCGAATGTTATCCTTATAGGTCAAAAAGGAAAGAAATTAGCCTAAGGGCTCACTCAGCTGATTAGGGAGGGCCCTCACCTCATCATTCTTACTCACCAGTCCTACAGAGGCTCGAATGTTATCCTTGTAGCTCGAAAAGGAATGAAATTAGCCTCACGGGTAATCTGGTAAGTTAGGGGCGGTTGCTGAGCTGGGGGTTTGAAAATCTCGGACTAACTGTTAGTCCATGACTTCATGATACCGGACTTAAAAATGGGAAAAAACGGCTTGCTGAGTCCCAGACTACATTTTTTAATTCTGGGATCATCTCAGCCCGGGACTTCTAGACTTCCCAAAGAAAGTACTTGATCAACGGAGGGAAACGTACGGGAATTGCTGTTATTATGTTGGTAGTACCATTATTTCCATCTGATTCTCGCCTTCTTCCAGGTTATCTCCAAGGTTACCTCACTCGTGTCCGTGTTTTTCATCTATTGTTTGTTGCCAACCTAGAGTTGTTTCCTTTCGTCGGTCTGTTGACTCATTGCTCCTTATACTACGTTGTAATTCCTAAAGGTTTCGACTGACTGCACCTACTCATATTTTTAGAGCCTTTGCAACATTCTATGTGTTTTAATGATAAATATGTTTTAAAATATATTTATAGAGTTGTTATCGTGAAGCAAAAAGTTTTATGCATGATTATCAAAAGTTCGAGTTACCTACTCTTATAAAAATGCGAGTTTCAAGTCGACTATTTAGCAAAACCGGGGTTTAGCGAATTTTCGAAAAGCTATTGCGCTGGTTGGTTTTTCAACTTGCTAGGTGCCACTCACTTTCCCGGTGCTTTTGGGTAGAAAAATTTATAGTAGTTACAGTCACTTCTCGTGTTAAATTTGAAATATCAAAACATCAATTTACTAAAATTATGTTCAGCAAAGTCATTGGAAAAAGCGACGAATTAAATCATCCCTTGTTGTATATTATTCTCGGAAAACATTCATTCGTCCCACTCGCGGTCAGTGACATCCTCTTCATTTTGAGTATAATTGCTATTTAGTATTCTTCGAAATGAAATGTTACTCGGCTCGGGCCTGAGGACGTTTGAACTGCGGTACGGTGGCGTGTCGAACTTAACTGGAATTCGGCTAATTGCGCGACGATTCCAGTAAGGTCTCTAATCTGATCTGCGAGGGTCGGATCGCGAGAGTTGGGTGGGTCCGGCATCGCGAACGGTAGGTGCGATTCAACAAGCGAACTCGTTTCACTCACGAACTATATCTCGAAGCACTCACGAACTGTGTAATTTTAACTGTATTGTTATAAAAAATATATCCTCGTCGCCACTGCTATGTTTTAGTACGAGTTCCCTGGCTGTCAACTTCATAATGTGCATCTCCCAGTTTGGTTACAATGACTCCCGGCATCCATGGGTCAGTGTTCTTATTGAATGATCGGTACAAGACAGTGTCTCCTGATTTAAACGAGCGGAGTGGAGTATTTAGCCTGGATTGCTTTGTCTGCTGTTCAACTACAGTAGCCTTCAAGTTAGGAGTAACTCGATCTAATCTGGATTTGATTGTTCTTCCAAGAAATAATAATGATGGAGGTTGGCGAGTCGTTTGATGAGGAGACTTGTGGTATTGGAGGAGGAATTTACTAATGCACTTTTGCAGTGAATTTGAAGTGGCGCCAGCTGAAATTAAGGCCCTTTTTAGGGTTTGCACGCCTCTCTATGCTTGGCCATTCGTTGATGGATGGTATGGTGCAGTCATCTTGTAGAAACGCACTCCTTCTTCCTTCAGAAAATTGTGGAAGAAGCTTGAAGAGAATTGTGGTCCATTGTCGGAAACCACAACTGATGAAACGCCAAATTGACCGAATATCTTGGTCAAAATGTCACAAGTGGCTTGAGCTGTCGTCGAACTGGTGACTTCCGCGAACATCCACTTCGAATAGGCGTCTACAATGACCAGGATTGGTTTGCCTAGGACAGGTCCAGCGTAATCAACATCGATTCTCTCCATTGGTGCACTTGGGTATTCCCAATGGTGAGAGCGAAATTGTGGGGGCATTTTGGAATTTTTCAGGCATGCAGAGCATGTTTTTGCTATCTTCTCAATATCTGCATCGATTGCTGGCCAGTAAACAAGGGACCTTGCAAGCCCCTTCATCTTGACAATTCCGAGGTGGGCTACATGGAGTTCTTCAAGAATCGCTTGACGGAATTTTGGTGGTATTACGACCCTGTGACCAAGCATGAGACAGCCACTTGATGCTGAGTATTCAGCTTCATTGCCTGTACAGCCTAGGAGCCGTAGGTTTTGGCCTTCTTGAAGTGCAGCAAGGATTGACGACATGTGAGGGTCTCGGAGGGTCTCTTTGGCTATTTCTTCGGACGTCAAAGGGGTTTGGCGAATTTGGAGTAGAGTGAATTCGTCGAATTCATCAATCTGAGCTTCTTTGTCATCTTCAAGGTGGAAGGACAGCTGGCCGTCGTCAGAGTCGGGTAGTGGTGAGCGAGACAAGAAATCAGCATTAGCGTTTTGTGCACTAGGCTTGAACTTTATGCTGTATGTGAAATTGCATAAATAACTGGCATAGTTTGCGCAGCGTGAGAGAGTGAATTGAGGCAAGGATGCATCTGGTGCGAAAATGTGGGAAATCGGTTTGTTGTCGGTGTAGAGCGTGAATTTTCTGGCATATAAAAACTGGAAAAATCTTTTCACACCCCAGACCACGGCGAGGGCTTCCCTGTCGACCTGTGGGTACCTTTTCTCAGTTGCTGTCAGCGACTTGCTGGCGTATGCTATGGGGCGCTCTGTTCCGTCAGGCATCAGGTGTGACAGTACTGCACCGAGGCCCACTGGACTTGCATCCGTGGCTAGTATGAGGGGCAGGCTTGGATTGTAGGGAGTCAGGACACGGTCAGAAGCAAGCTCTGCTTTGAGTTGCTCATAAGCTTTCCTTCCATCAACAGTCCATGTGAATTTTGTACTTTTGACCATTTGCCGAAGTGGTGAAGTGATACATGACAAGTTTGGTATAAATGCATGGTAGTATGTGACCTTGCCAAGAAAGGACTGCAGTTCACTTGCAGTAGTAGGGAGCTTTGATTTCAGTACAGCCTCAACATGCTTGTCCTGGCAGTGGAGTCCATCTGAATCGATAGTGTGTCCTAAGAACTGAATTCGATCCAGGAGGAACTCACACTTCGATTTTCGGAGCTTGAGGCCAGACTTTTTGATTTTCTCAAATGTGGCTTCCAAAGCTTGCACCATGCCCAGTTCTGAATCGGCAAAGACAAGAATGTCGTCAAAGAAACAAATGGCACAGTTTAGATCCTGAAGGACAGATTCCATTTTCCTCTGCCAGATGGCTGGTATACTTGCAACACCATACTGAGCGCGAGTGGGTTGAACTAGACCGTGGGATGGAGTATTCAGGGTCATGGCCTTGCAGAAACTGTCGGTGCACTTGAGGCTCATGAAAGCATCAGCAACATCGAGCTTAGAAAATTTCTTGGCGCCTCGGAGTTTCTGAAAAAGATCCTGTATTTGAGGAATGGGATACAACCACCAACCAGAAAGCCACCAACCCACCAACCACCAACCACCACCCACCCACCACCAACTAGAAAGCGATACATTTCATTACGATTCCCTCAGTCCTTATTATAAATCTAAATAATACTAAAACATAGCAATAATCATCTGAGTCCTCCCAAACCTCCCATCTGTTCATCACCAGTTTCTCGGTGGAGGGTTCCTTCGGCAAAAAACCTTACCGCTACCAAATCCTTGCTCCACACAGGTATGGCATGAGGGGCTCGAGAGTCTGGCATATCCATCAACTCTGCCACCATTTCTATAAAATCTCTAACGCTTTCTTTTGAGAGTCTGTATCTGTCTTTGAACTCTACTTCCGAGATATCATCAAATGGTTGATTGGATTCCCGATCATACCTGGGCCTCCGAATGTCATCTGGTATGTAGTCTAGGTAGTCCATTAAAGTTAAAACAAACTATAAAAAACACAAACTACCAAACAAGAACGCAAACCTCAAAAAAAACCTCTCGAGACAGCAGATAAACTCTGGGATCAAAGAGATAATTCTGCAGAAGGGAGGGATTAAAAATCAGGGCTAAAGTGAGCCCAGGTCCAACTTCTAATTCTGGACTAAGTACTATTGGGAGCTCAGCAAGGCACCAGAATTAAAAATTAGTCATGGTTTATATCGAATTCGAACTCAGCAAGTCATTTCACGAAGTCCGGGTTTAAAATTAGTCGAGGTCTAAAAATTGACCCTGGATCTAGGCATAGTCCAGGACCAAATATAATCTGAGTCTCGGCAACCTATTTTTCTGATAAACCCGGACTATCACCATTTAGTCCAGGACTAAACCCTAACCTCGAGCTCAGCAACCGCCCCTTAGTGTTCACCTTCAGTAAACAACTACCTTGCATTCTAGGACATCAGGTGTATGGAAACCAGCATTGTTTATCGGTTGCGCGTTACACTTCTTGGTGTCGGTCGGAAATTTTAGATCGTCCCCCCAGCCCAAAAACATATCAATGTTAAAACAAAACAAATAGAACGTATTATTAAAATTGACAGAAGTTAAAATTTATTTATGATACGTTGCGCTATTCAATTATTCAGGATTGTAAAAGGTTGAAATTGCCAGACAATACCCCAAAAAATGGATCAGTTTTATTCATGCGGACGTTTCTCCACCATAAGAATTATTCGCATAGGTCCGAGTGAAGATCGCCAACTCCTCCTTCATGTATTTCCGATCCATGGCACGCCACGTTGATTCGATGGTTTGGGAATGCGCGAGGGTGCCAGGTGTGTCAACAAAGTCGCGAGGGTGTAAAAAAAATTCACTGAGTGAAAAGTGAGATCGAAAGTTAAGGGTCGAGAAGCGATTACTGGTTGAAATAATGTCCAGGAAACCACGTTTGGGCCTTAGGGGCAGAACACAAAAGACTTACACAAGGGAACACGTCAGTTCTGCCCCCCCCCCCCCCCCTTTCTTTTAATTGAAAAACTCACCATGTACCTAAAATATTGATCGCTGAAAATACACGTGATGACTAGAAAGGCGGTTACACGGTTTCCAAACTCCTATTGACATGGATATGTCTAAGGCGTGGGGGTTTATCTGTGAAAATGTAACGCGAAAAAAATGCAACGTTTCTATTTCGGTCGATTTTCACGTACAACCAATGCGTTACTAGCGAAGTGTACCTACCTTAGTTTTCATAGCACGAAAATCGTTCGCCACTTTTTGGAATGCTGTCATTATATCACAACATCTCATGATCCCTATACCATTGTTGTGTCAAGGGAAGCTGATTTGTTACGCTAAGTTATAAACTAATATTGCTAAGTAACCATAATGAACTAATAATGTGAAAAGAAGGCACTACATGGTAGGTATACTATTGAGTAGTAGGTAGGTACTTGTAAGCAGTAAGTAGGTACTAGAAATATCCATGATCTATTGTTTTTCCCATCAAGGGACAAATTATTAAATAGAAAACATGTTCAGTTATGCGGGGGAAAAATTTATTGACACAATATGGCACCCAAAACGTACAGTTTTTAGCAAGTTTACCTGAGTTATGTGGGTTCAATTTTTTTTGGCATGTCTACACGAGTTGCCTTGTTGTGTTTGTTGTTGTTGTCACGGTGTTCAGCTAATTTTTCCTCTTTTGGTTTCATGAGTACCTACTATTTTTTTTTTAAATTTTGGAATTTAAGGAGTTACGATTTATTATTACAAATAGCGTGGGGGGGGGGGGGGGCTAAAGAACACCCTAGATTAGTGTCCTGGATCCTATCTAAATACACATGAAGCGTGTACGAAATGCGGCCACTCGAGGCATTGGGTATTTGAGGTTTATGGACGTGATATTGCCTATCAATTTGATGCAGATATCTAACCTAAGGCGTGTACCTATTGTACGAGTATATCGTAGGTTGGTCGCGAGTTGATTTCCCTGTGGAATTGAGTTCCGATTAAATTAAAATCTCACGAACGGCTGTAGCTGTCGATTGAATTGAGGGTGTAATTGAGTCTGCAAATCATATTCCGACCAAGTGGGCAATGAACTTACTGTGCTCGTAGCTCTGGTTAATAGTTACATCAGTAGGTGAATTTCCCGTCTAAACACTTACACACCTATAATTATAACCCGGCACTCGCTAATACAATATAATATTATGCTTCTTTCATCCCCTCTATCTCTTCGCTTAATAGGTAGGTACCTACTAAGACTTCACAACATCGTTACGTCTATTCGTTGAATATGTATTGTTTACTAATGTATGTATTCATGTGATCTCAATTGAAATTGGTGCGTCGAGGCGGGAGGGAGTTCAACCTCCTCTCACAGATTGAAGAGCAGCAGCATTGAATAACAGCTCATTCAGGACTCCATATTATATCCTTAAATATATCCTTAAATACCGATGAGAGGTTGTATTGCAGTGTACAAAAAACACCCACACAGTGTACAAAATTACACAACAACCCGATGACCCCTGAAAATCCGATAAACATCAGTAATTTCGTAAAATAACGTAGGTAGTAAAATCATGCACAATGACAAGAACAAAAATCCCGTTAAACTGTCGAGTAGACCTGTAGGAGCCCAACGAATCAAGAAGAGGAGATGAATAATTCGTACCTTCCTACCGCGAGTCCTGTCAAAACCGGGAAATGGAAAAAGTTCAATACCCGATGCCCTTTCTTCGATCTTCGGTGAAGAGTGAATAGAGAGGTGGACTACTGACAACTTTAACTGGTATTCTTGTTGGGTTCGGATAATATATTATAATTTATTAATTGATTTGATTTATTGATAACCTTTCCAGTTTTGCACTTACATCACGTAGTCAGTTTTAATTGATCGATCGTGGTAAGAGCTTTTCGAAATGTGCAATATGAAGGTATCAATAAAATGGGTCTTGAAATTCGGAAGCATTTTTGCTAAGATGTAAAAAATAAAACAAATAAACTGAGCATCATCATGTACATAAAACTCAAACACAGATATTATGTTGTTTATATGAGGTATGTGTTGTTTGCTGTGTTTATGTGAGTTGTATGTTCCTGATGATGCTCAGTATCTGAGTGAATAGCTTCGTGCTTAAATATATATATATAGTCGTAAAAGAAAGGTGTACATGTGTTTTATTTTCTACATCTTGTGATGGCTTACCACCAAAGGTCTGCGGGGAAACTTGAAGAAATTATGAACATTTTTGCTACTTTTCCCCAAAAGAGATCAAACTTGTTCAGTGGACGTCGACATTGGATTATTTATATTTTGGCATTCAATATTAATCACCTTACTGTAAGTGACGTGGGGCACGGTGGTTTAGAAAGATAGAGAACCTGTGGTTCACAGCTTTTCATTCACACTAAAATCCAATTTGCCTATTTTAAGGGAAAAAAATTTTAATTTTGAGCTTTTTTCTGGGCTGGGCCACTAATTAAGCTACATTTTTACCCATAGGAACCATAGGATGTATTCGTAATCAATGTGAAATGTCCTACAAATTGGCATGAAGCGGAGCATAATTTTGGTTTATTATTTACAGTAATGAATCTTTGAAATCGAGCATGAAAGAAAGTAACCCCCCCCCCCCACCCACCCACCCACCCTCAAAATGTTATGGTTTCCATTTCAAGGTATATAGAATCCGAAAACGGAATAAAAAAATTCTGCTCGTCCGCCGTACTACGCGAATTCCTTAGTTACCATGAACAAAAATGTATTAAATTTGGTTTGTAGCATTATATTTGTTTATTGCATTTGGGGGTCCTTGGTCCGCGAAGCTCGGCGTTACTGTCAGTCACCTCTAAGAGGTGAAAAATAGAGGGTTGAAATTCCCAGCGCGCCGTTATCTTGAATGCTTTTACGGTTTTAAATTGACCTCGAATTTTTGAGACCACCCGGACCATTGTACGTCCAGCCGTTCGTTCCCTGAAATTCCTTGAAATTGCACCGAAAAGCTTCGTCAACATGATCGTGAATGAAACGGTATACATCCAGCCCAGGGACCACCTGATACGGTATACATCATTGCTGGGTAACAACTGATTATAATCACGCATGGCTGAGTGAAATCGAGTTGGTTGTTCCTCATTGGAAAAATGGTGGTTATTTTGAATTTTGGTGATAGTTACTTTTGTAACTACCACCAAATAGAATTGCTGAATCCACCGAATATTTAAATAACTATTTAAATAATTGCCATTCCCCGGCCGGCTTCAATACTTGATTTTGGAATTCCCTGATGGGAAGCACGAGGGTAGGTATTGACCACAGAAAACGTTGATCTTCGCCGAAGGGGCATACCTATAGGTAAATAATAAACCGTTCTGTAATAATTTGCAGTGTTTTGCGTTTTGCCTCTCTGTAGGCGCCGTTATCTTTAAAATGTACTGAGATATCTTTAATCCGCAGTGACGGCATTACCATATATATATATCATGTTCCTTTTATAAATTCCATTTAGGTGACTGCCGCTCGCCCATGACATTTTCGCCGATGGGATTTGGGTCCACGTCAAGCGACAGGGTTCAATTCCAGCTCGGGGACTGACGACGTTGTACTCGGTAAAAGCTTCGAAAAAAGCCGGCAGTGAAGGTGGTCCTGAGACGTCGACGGCTGAAAACGAGCTAAGTAGTTCACGACGGATCTCCATGTGAAGTTGAGTTGATTCATTTGCTGAGCGATGGGAAACCATTAACAGATTCCGAGTGGATTGAACTATGCCAATACAAATAATAGACAAAGTAAATAATAATATAAAATATAATTCTATATTAAAAAAAAAATTAAAAATATAATAAAAACTAGATTATTAAAAGAAGCAATTCCCAAACTTATCTTTCATTTACTTGAGCACTGAGAACTACAAACCCATGTCTGAATCGCTATAAGAAATCAATAAATTGTAAAATAATCTTTTCAGTTTCTGGGTATTCTACGGGAAAAAAGCTGCTAAGTCCTTGTCACATGCGTTTGTGAAAGAACGAGTTTTTTAGACCGAAATTGGAGTAGTTACGCATGATACGGCGGACGGACATTGCATTTTGGTTTATTGTTCTGTGCATAATACACCTATGTATTCGCTCAGCACAAAGTTTTTATAACACCCCCTCGAAAGTTTTTCTTTCAGGTTTCAAGGTGCTTCCGCCGTCCTCCGTATCATCCATATCTACTTTACGTTCGGTCTAAAAAATTTGTTCTTTCGCACACAGGCTCTATTTGGGCCCTAGTTGTGTCCCGAAAAATGGGTGTTATGGGCGAAAAAGGGTGGTGGGGGGGGGGGGGGGGATGGTGTTTTTTGGTGTTTTAGTAATATGAGCTTGTGAGGTATCGTTTTTCATGTTTTGAGGACGAGGAGACCGAATATGAAGTCAGTTTTGACCGACGAGTGGAAAATAGAGGTTCTAACGAAGTTTCAGCCTTAAATTTACGTTAAAACGTGGTCTAAAATCGCCGATCTTCGCACACAATTTGGGTCCACATTCGGGAAGACATTTGGGTCCTAGTTGTGCCCCGAAGCTCGGCAGCCGTCGGGAATACACCCAGGAGTGTTGCGGGTAAAAATAGGTGTAAAAATATGGGTTTTCGAGGGTTTTTTTGAGGTTTTAGTGAAATGAGCTTGTGAGGTATCGTTTTCCATGGTTTTAGGGCGAGAAGCCCGAATATGAAGTTGATTTTGATCAAAAAGTGAAGAATTGAGGTTGACGCGAATGTTCAGCTCCCAAAATTCATTTTTTATGAGTCAAAAACCTGGGAAATTTCTGAAATTACCATAAATTTGTATTATCAACAGGTGAATCAAAACAACTGAATGGCATTATCAGTGATCAAAGATAATGTGTTTAAAAAAAAGGAGCCTAATTCTGTTTTTGAGAAACAATAAATGAACAGCCAACATTTCTGTAGATAAGTCCAATAGAAAATAAACCCATGTGACAAAGACTTTGCAACGTTTTTTGAATCTGCGCACCTTGACACGTAAAAGAAAAATTTTTGAGGGGGTGTTATAAAAGTTTTTTGCTGAGCGAATACATACCTAGGTGTATTATTCACAGAATAATAAACCAAAACTCTGACAAAATAATGGAAGTTTTGTAACTTGAATCCACCGCATTTTTTAAATTAAACTGTAACTTTCCGGCCGGTTCCATTACTCGATCTAGGGCTTTCCTGGGGCGAGCGCGAGGGTAGGTATTGGCCATAGAAAACAGCGATCTACGCAGAAGAGGCATCTATACAGGTAAATAATACTCAGCTGTGTAATGATTTGCAGAGTTTTTTATTCCATTTTCTGATTCGAAGTACCATTACAACCAAACTATTTCCAACATAAATAATTAAAGAAACGGGCAAAATATACCTGTTTCTATGACGCCTATAAAATTATTTCCCCCTTTCTAAGGAGCGAGCCATCTGTATTTGGACTGCACGTACACCGTATGTTCTTGTCCATAGATAGATAAGTAAACTTTTTATTGTTTAAATCATTAGTGATCGTTACAAATTGTACCTATGTTCACACATATACAGACATAAATACATGCATATATACAGTAATGTCGTGGTATTATGTAATGTTGTGCGATATCATACGAGTGAGTTCCGTATCCGATTTTCCGTCGAACGGTCATCTTTACGACTGAACACCTGACAGTGACCAGCGTGATACTAATCAGGCCACGAATCAACGTCAACTTATTATCGGATCTCCCTTCGGCACTTTACGTCGGCTCTGACGACCGCATCGTTAAGTAACTCCATATGACACAAATAGAAGTCACGCACTATGTAATCGAACATCGGTTGTCTCCTCGGCTTTGTTAACAAGTTGGCAATATTTTGACGAGCCTACTTGACATTTTCGTGACATGCAATACCTACCATACACATCCATCCAACCATCCGTTCATTTCCGTCTCTACATGAACGCTTTATGAGAAAAGGAAGTTTCTGCCAGTTTCACCAAAAACATCGAAGGGACAAGGGCAGCTGGGTCTATCCCCTAACCACGCAACGTATTGATTTTCTTATGAACACAAGGGCAGATTCTCTCCATATGTGAATCATATGTGTTATACTATAGGTGTGCACCACATGTACTGCTACTGTCAGGATCGGAGCCCCTATTTGTACACCCTTTTTCAAAATCGTTGAAATTTATTAACAAGTTAGCTCGCTCATTTTACAAGTTATAACTGCGTTAATTGAATTTCATGATTTATTAGCCTTCAAAAAATACCCCTACGGAAGGCATTTTGATTTAAACAAATTTTGGCCCAATTTAAAATTTTATTTTTGTTCAAATCTGATGAATTTTCGTGATCGGTTGCCGTGGGGGCAATTCCCAACTACAACTACTTACAATTTTTTCCCAAAAACGGGGGAAAACATGGTTCTGGTGAAACTGTTGTAAACTTGAACATAGTTTTCAACACAGAGTCTGCAGGACCTTAATAACGTTGATTTAATTCAGTCACCAGAACCGAAATTTGGCTCGAACGATCATCTGCATGACATGAACTTTTTACTGCAACATTTAGTACATTTATGTAAGTACATAAATCTTGGGTTTTCAAGTTTGCTTGTGCCCAGAGCCTATGGTATAGATCCAGTAGCGGGATTTATAGGGGAGTCCGAAATGACCTATACAGTAGAAACCCGATTACCCAGGTACCGATTATCCGAGCTTTCGAGTACTCGAGGTTTTTTCGGGATTTGGTGACCCCCTATAAATTGTCCGAGGATTACTTACAGTAACTTGTTGAACCCTGACGAGGATGACGAATCTGAGGACCTGACAGTAGCAGATAACCGTCTTTCGATACTCAGACGTCAGTGCTTGGATTCAAGGCAAACAAAGTGGAATTTCATTTCATTTTCATTTATTTTTCGATTTTACACATATATAGGGTACTATACCCCTCCTTGTATATGTACAAAACAATAACACAATGAAAATCACTAGATGGCTTTCCTGACAAATTACAATATGTGTTTCGTGCTAAACGATGACGAGCTGGTTGAGATGGCAAACAAGGTGGTTGACGGCGACACGCAGGTTGACAAGAAGTCTGGTGATGTCAAAAGTGCTCCAGGTGAGCTTGTTCCACCAACGAAAGGGTTCGAATCAACAACAACTTTCGTGGCAAAAAACACAATTATTTTCGCACAGGGACATGAAACCCGTTGCTAGAAACAGGATCTGCCTTCATTTTCAAGAGAGGAGTTGAGTTCTCATTAATTCCTATAAAAGACTTCATAGGTACGAACTAAATCACTCGCGAAGAAATCGTGGAAACCCATTTCAAAGAAAAACGGAGTTATTGAAAAATAGTCTCTATTTCCACTAACACACTGTAAAACTGACTTATTGAAAAAATAGTAGACTATTTTTCAATAACTCCGTTTTTCTTTGACTTCATAGGTTCTGAAGAGTCGTATGTACCGCGGCGACTTCCTCACTAGTCCCCACAACACCTGTCTCGCAATATAAACCTATTCAAAGCACATTTTCCTTGCCAGCTTTATTTTTTTCTTCCGTCGTTCTTTATTAATCGAGTCGCTACGTAGAAACGCTGAGACGAAGGGTGATGAAGATGTAGGTACTCAACCAAATCTGATTTCTCTGGTATATTACTTTCATTACTCGCCATCCCAGTGTTACGATATTCCCGCTGTCATTTCGTTTTTGTTAACGTTTTTTCCCCTCGCGATAAAAAGGCGTTTTCAAATGAAGCTGATAGTAAATGATTTTTTTTTTCCATTTGCATTTGTCAACATTCCATTTCGCAAAAACTTCATCAACATAAACAGTCGGAGAAACCGTGGACCTTTGTTTTAGAAACGTCTTCGTGAAAAGCTGTTCTGTGAACTATATGAGCCTTATGAAATTCTAGTTTCGAGGGTTTATTGTTCAGTCAAAAATAGAAGAGAAATAACTAAGTAGTTAAGTACATAGGCATAAATCCGTTTCACAGCATTATAAATCATTGAAAGAAATTTGTTGTACATTAAAACATAACGAGAGAACTGAGAGTTGTTTCATTATGATTGAAACACACCAAGGCAAAAACACTAATCTGCTTCTATGGCTTCAAAAATGATCAAAATCATCAAACCCCTTTAATGGACGAAAAGATAATATGTGATAATAATGACAGTAAAATTTGGGTCATAATTCGATTTTTCCCGAAGTAGCACGTTTTGAACTCGTTTTTCTCGAAACTGTGAAAATGCAGATTCGCGCCTTTGGTGTGGAGATAACGTTTTGATAGCGCAAAACCACCGAGCAGTGTTAACATAACACACAATGGGTAACTGTGTATCTGTTCAATTGAACGAATAAAAACTTTCCATGCCAGTTGTCCACTTATTTTGAATCCATTTATAATTGGGAGGGATTAATGACCGGGATGATGGCAGTTTGTAGGGTGACTCGTTACACAAAGTTTCATTTCCTAGGGTAAACATTATGGGATTATGGGTATGCATGTTGGATATTAATATTCTTGAATTGAAAATAGTACCTAGCAATATTAAATTGACAATATTTTTTATGGTTTTCTCAGATCTTGAGTGACTTCTTCGCTCCTTTATCCCCGTTCAAGTCTACGAGATAAATAGTAAGAAATAGGCATGCACTAGTAACCTTGGAATATACCAACGGATATATTTATACTGAAATTCCAGAGACTGGGGAAGATCTACGTATTTTGTTGTGACCGCTGCCATTGCAAAGGTTAGATTTGAGGAGAGAAATTTGGTAACTGCTAAGATCAAGGATGATTGATAGTAACTTGATATTGTGGGGAAAACTAAAGAAAATCCCATTGCGCCACCCCAGCGTTCTGGTAGGTAGGGAGTTCAAACCCACATAAATTGATACATTAGAGAAAATTATCACCAGTACCTACCACGATATACCTATTGAAGAAAACAAAAATACTTTCTACATTTAGTAATGTGAAGTGAATGTAAAATGAATCACCGACATACAAATTTGAATTGTAGTGGATCACAAAAGTTGATGGTACGGGAACTATCGTGTAAGAAATTCATAGAATTCGAGCGCTTTATGGAATTCTCAACATGAATTATAGTCACATTGATGCATAATACACCGATTTCACCTTAACTGATCAATCAACCAGTATCAGCCAGTCTATCAAATGTGTAGTCATAAAATTCCTGTTGGTAGTTGGACGTACGCCCACCTGGTATTTGGGATATACCTAACTATAGTTACTTTTAATTAGGTATAGAATTTAACAAAACTAATCAACTTGGAATTAAGGCAAGAAAGGAAATTAAGTTTTGCAGTGAATACTAACACTATGCTGTCATCTCTATAGCTTTTCCTCATCCTACATACTTACCTTTGAATCTTCAAGTTTAGTAATGCCAATTGGCGATAGTTTGATAATGCAAACAGAGAAATGTTTGTTGTGACACAACTTGCATCACTGTGTAAACTTCGATTATTTCAATACCTATCGTAAAGTCTCTGCGATGTTTAACAGAAACCGCAATGATTTTTATCCTTCTCAAATGAAATCATAGTGCTCTGCTAAACTCCTATTTTATAGCCTACTAAGCAGCAAGGTGATAAGGTGTAAACGAAGAGAAGTTACAGGAGTAAAGGAGAGAAGAAACGGAGAGATACCATCAACACTACTATATCTGAGAAGAGGCCCACCAACAGGTTTTGTAGAAAATCATAATCAAGAGGAACTATCTCTTAATGTTTTGCTACAGATGACTCTCAGTAGTTCGAAACTTCGAGAAAAACTTATTGGTGAGAGTTTGATTTAGCGAATTGTTCGAATTACGTGGGGCGCGGATAAAAAATTCGAATTAACTTGAGATCAACTTAACAACTGATACAACATAAATTTTCATTGTACACATATAACATGGACGGCAAACTTTGTCAGCAATAGCAAAACGAATGGGGCTTTTCAAGAACACTACAAATGTCATGTTAATTGAAACAAAACAATTTGGAATTAAAGAGAGAAAGATACGCCAAGCTACTGAGTTCAAATTATTGTGTCGTGGGAGTAACCAAGTGTAGATAATTAAATACAGTGGATGTGTTTTGGGGTTTTTCAATGTGGCCAGCGTTCGTGGCGAATCATCCAGAGATTCTAAATACACCTCCTCCTCGAAAACAATTTTAATCTCCCAGGTTATGAAAAATTCAAAATTGATTTTTAAAATTTCGTTATTGCCCGATAAAATTGAGGCAGGGTCTTCATATTATTTAACAAGCAAGACTGGTTAGGGACGAGGATGATTCGTGGAACGTTGTATACACTGTCTTCTAAGACAAAAACGCTGCAAAGTCCTTGTCAGATGGGTTTATTATTCTACTGGACATACCTACAGAAATGCTGGCTGTCCATTTCTGTTTCTTTCATGTGAAATAATTGAAATAGCCGAAATAGCTATTTCTGATCCACAATTTTGGCCCCCAAAACACGAATCAGGTACGCTCTTTTTTTTTTTTTTTTTCAAATTATCTTTGATTATTGGTAGTGTCATTTAATCGTCTTGATCCACATGTTGACACTTTCTCCAGTGTAATTATACAAATTGATGGTGCTTTCAATCGATTTTCCAGGTTTTTGAATCATAAAAAAATCAATTTTGGGAGCTGAACATTTGGTAGGTAGAACCTCAATTTTCCACTCTTTGGTCAAAATCGACTTCATATTCGGTCTTCTCGTCCCCAAAAACATGGAAAACGATAACTCAAAAGCTCATGTTACTAACATGTTACTAAAACACGAAAAGTACTTATTTTTATACACATTTTCACTCATAACATCCCTGGGTATATTCCGATCGGGCTGCAGTTTCGGGACACAACTAGGGCCCAAATGGAGCATTTGTGCGAAAGAACGAATTTTTTAGACTGAAAATGAAGCCTGTACACGTGATACGGCGGACGGCGGACGGCGGACGGACATTGCATTTTTGGAATCGACGCACCTTGAAACAGAAAAGAAAAAATTTTGAGGGGGTGTTATAAAAAATTTTTGCTGAGCGAATACATAGGTGTATTATTCACAGAATAATAAACCAAAAGCGAAGATGGGAGATTCTAAAATGCAAAACATCGCAGCTCGGAAACTTCCAGTGGGCTATTTTGAAGACACGCAGTCTCCCACAACGGTTTATTATTTTCTGTGCAGAAGAACATGTATTATGCTATTCTGTACGCAGTTCCTTCCCTTGAAATTGCCATAAACTATACAACAGAACGATCCTAATGAGACGAATAATATTACTGACGGTACGAGCGAGTTGGTCCACAAGTGCATTAATAGAAATTTATGTACATGTTTTGTCTGCGTGGCTGCAAATATTGACTTGTTACTATAATTTGTGCCAGAGAGTAGTTGGAACTAGCCCACTGACGGGCTCTATTATTTTCCAACTAATTCCAGATATTCGTGGATTAGGGTTGACTCGAAACATTTTTGTTGGAACTGGGACACCAATTTCTGTTAAGAAATACTTATCAATGAATATCCTAAATTAACTAGGTTGCCTGCCTTCTTTCCGTACATACGAAATAAGAGAGTAGATAAGAACCGTGTACACTGAAGATGAGCGGGTTTTTATTAGTTTTCCGTATTTTACGCGTCTTGAATCGTAAACCAACGAATGTACTTTGCCAGGGTAGACATTTCGCCCATTTACAAAGCGCGACTTCTTAGATAAAATGATGGGTTCATGAATCTATGATCGGTTCATGAATCTATGATGGATTCATGAATCTATGAGTTCCACAGGTCAAGGGTATTCATGAGCTGCAGTATACAATTTTTCTTGGTGCTAGACACCAAGCTAAACCTGCCAAACTACCTTCTTTTGGCCTCTAAGACTATTTCAGAGTACCAAACTCGATTTCGTTATATAGGCGCCTGATTTGAATCCCATCAATGGAAACTGGGCTGCAGTTATACCGATTCCTTCTCGTGTTGATGTTTTGCTCACTGTGTTCTAACGGCTGGTCTACGGCGACATTTAACGTTCCCACAGTGCTCCTTGTGGTCTAAGAAATCCTAAAAATCGGAATCTACTGAAACACGTAGTAAGCTTATTTTGCATACTTCAAAACCTATACTTTTTCATATCGGTAATTTTAGAGCTATGGCGGTTTTTAAAAATGTTCCCTATTTTTCATCGCTTAGAGATGGCTGACAGCAACGCCGAGCTTTGAAGACCAACTAGACCATAAACTGGATCTTCGATCACGGATTTTTCATTTTATTTTAAATTCGATTCTTCGATTAATACCTTGGAAATTAAAAAAATTATATATTTTTTTTTCAAACCCACATTGTTTATAACGAAGTCGGGCTTTGGAAACTACGTCAATGGGGACACCTGTCATGAATATTTTTCAAGTTGATTTTCTGTCAATTCTGATTAACATAGGAGGTGTAGACAGCACGGGTTTTGAAGTGGACGGGGCGGACGTGATTGCTTGTCCTACTTACTATGAGTTAAGTTCAGTACTGTGGAGTACAGTTGTAGTTGATGTTGCTGTTGTTAGGCTAAGTTCCCTGGGCTTCCTGGTTCCATGCGATCCTGGCGTGGACTGAAGGGCCCGAGCACCTGTTGGCCCTCTCTAAAACTCGTCCTTCTGCCGCCCCCTCAGGGGGTTGGTAACAGCTTGGGAAGGGGTTGGAGTCGTTTGGGATGGGGTGGGGGAAATTTCATCCCTTCGATCACGTTTTATTTCAACTACCGCCCTCCGCGAGTCTTGTGGACCAGAATCAGTAGCCTGACAATTTTTCTGCAACAACGTTTTCAATTTAGCACTTTTAGCGAATTTTCGAAGAAAATGAAGCTATTCCTATGTATCCAACATTTTTTGAATTTATTTTTTAATAGGCAAATCCGTTTCAGAGCATCCTGAATGCATCCCTAGATTTTAACAAAAATGTATATGTATATAATTATGTATAAAGGGTGTCTACAGTTATTATAGGACAAACTCAGGGAATCGATTCTACAGCTAATTTTCAACAACTTTTGTCTCCAAACAATTTTTTTTTTTAGTCCATGGAAAACCCGAGTTTTTTTCTTTTAATTTTTTCTTTCACGTTTTCGACTTTGCCTCATAAAAACTGCCATAACTCCCTTATTTATCAATGTAATCTCAAATCTGAGGAGTCCGTTGGAAAGAACTTGAAATTTCCTATCTCTCTGATAATAAATCCGATTGTTTTGATCAGTCCTGATTGGTGAAAAAATGGCCAAAGTTCAAAATTTTAAGATTTTTTTAAAAATCACCGTTTTTTCTTTCGTTTTTTGCGCTATTAGTAAGGAGGTTTTTCGGCGTGCAGTCCTCGGGAAAAACTTGCCCAGAATCTCAGCTTTCCAATGGAATAAGAAAAAAATTCATAGTGAAGTTCGGTGGAGAAAATGACGTTTGAGTCCTGAAAAACGTAGGTTTTTAGGTGAAAATCAACGTTTTCCACCAAAAGCCGACTTGCTTCATGAAAATACTCGTTTTTTGGCATCTCATTTATTAAATTGATTCAGTTTAAAAAATGGCATCGCGAATAGGGATGGTTCTACAGTAGGTTCTCAAAATGCCTTACTGAACACAAAGGCGGCATCTTTTAAGCACGCTCCTCGTGGCGTTCTGTAGTTGGCGAGCATTTTGCAACAACCCCAGAGTGCATTCCTGCACTCTGGAAAAAGATAATGTACCTATTAGTTTGAGTAGTCGTTTAGGTAGTAGCAGAGTCAGGTCATTGTATCCACAGAAATTTTGGTAACTTCCGTTTTTTGTAATTGTAAGAACTTTTTTTTATTGCTTGGAATCTACTTACCTCCTGACGAGGGTTTCCCTCGTGTCCACTGCTTCTGAGTAGACTAAGGACTTCAGCGTACCCCATATGTAGAAGTCCACAGGGGTCCGATCAGGGCTTCTGGGTGGCCAGGGTACCGGCCCACAACGACCAATCCACCGCCCGGGAAAATGGACGTTCATCCACTCACGGATGATTCGGGCGTTATGGGCCGTGCAACCGTCCATCTGTAACCATAGCTGAGCCCTGCGATCCAGCGGGATGGCTTCTGAAAAATTGGAAAACTCCTCGTTGAGAAGTGCCGCAAAATCTGAAAAACGAAATCATTGATGAAAAATATTATCAGAACTTAAATTTTAGTTTAGTAAACTAAAAATGTCCGCTCCAACTCGGTCTTCTATCCGAAAATGGAACCACCACATTTCTGTCAGTCCGACGTACTTGGTACTTTCCTTAGCAACCATGAACCAAAATTAATAAAATTCGGTTTTTAGGTTCTCTTTGGGGTCTAGCTGGTCCGCGAAGCTCGGCGTTACTGTCACTAAGGGGTGAAATACAGGGGGTGAAATCTACAAAACGCCGTAGCTTTAAAACAGTGGTTCTCAACGGGGGCGGTAGAGGGGTACTGAGGGGCGGCGAACTTGTTTTGGGTGGTAGGGGGGCGGTGAGCACCTGCCTGAACACTTCAACAGGTTCAGGAATCTTTTCAATTCAGTGCTTGAGATGTATTTAGGTACATCTGAGAGGCCGATAGCTACAATTTATAATCGATGTTGCTTACTTGACCGATAAATTCACCAAATTCAATGGAATCAATTCGCAACTTCAAGGTGATGAACTCAATTTGATAAAAACGAAATCTGTAATTTCTGCCTTCCAAAATAATCTCACTTGCAAGCTGAGTTTTGGCCGCAACGAAGTTGTGATTTGCCAGTTTCAATCCTGTCGGATAAGCATAGTGAATAGTACCTTTCATAAGAATACTGAAATCTCTTTGATGAAACAGTTTACTGTGAACACCTGGAGTCTTTGCATAAGACCTTTTCCGAACGTTTTGAGGATATTTTGTCCTCAATGGGCCATGAATCCTCTGTGTACATTGAGAAAACAGAGGTTGAGATTCAGGAAATATTGACTGAACTATCGACTAGTGAGACGTAGAAAGCCAGTTTCCAGGATGGTGGTAGGCTCACGGAATTTTGGCTTCAAGCTAATATCAGTTACCTCTACGCTGGAGTGCGGAATGTCGTTAAAAAAACTGTCAATTGGCTCCCTATTCTACCTTGTCGATCGAGGGTTCATTACTGTTACTAATTTACTTAATATTATAACAACAACAAAAACTCCACCCCTTGACTCCGGATGATGCCTCTATAATTACTTCGAATGAAAAAGAATAAAAACGGAATTATTGAAAGGTTTTCTATTTCCACTGATACACGAAAAATACGCTGATACATACAAACTTTCAATAGCCCCGTTTTTATTCTTTGAAATGGGTTTCCACGATTCCGCCGCGAGTGATTTAGTTCGTTTGAATGAAACTATGAAACATGGTGTGTACGTGTTCTTGCTCAAAATACCAATAATGAGACGATTCAAGGTTCAAAGTTGTGCCCAACTTCTAAACGACTGGACCGATTTTGATGGAGATTTTTGCACCGTGTTGTAGGGGATCCTAAATGGGAGGTCCTGATGTTAGAATCCATTTATACCCGTGAGTTTTCCGGGAAACGACAGAAATTTTCACAACGGTACTGGTTGAAAGTTGTGTCGGAACCTCCCTTTCACAATCCATTTTGGTTTATTATTCTGTGAATAATACACCTATGTATTCGCTCAGCAAAAATTTTTTATAACACCCCCTCAAAATTTTTTCTTTTCCGTTTCAAGGTACGTAGATTCCAAAAATGCAATGTCCGTCCGCCGTACGCCGTCCGCCGTATCACGTGTACAGGCTTCATTTTCAGTCTAAAAAATTCGTTCTTTCGCACAAATGCTCCATTTGGGCCCTAGTTGTGTCCCGAAACTTTACAGCCCGATCGGAATATACCCAGGGATGTTATGAGTGAAAATGTGTATAAAAATAGGTACTTTTTGTGTTTTAGTAACATGTTAGTAAAATGAGCTTTTGAGGTATCGTTTTTCATGTTTTTGGGGACGAGAAGACCGAATATGAAGTCGATTTTGACCGAAGAGTGGAAAATTGAGGTTGTATCAGATGTTCAGCTCCCAAAATTGATTTTTTATGAGTCAAAAACCTGGGAAATCGTCTGAAATCACCATCAATTTGTAGAATAACACAAGAAAAAGTGTCAACACGTGGATCAAGACGATTAAATGGTACTATCAATGATCAAAGATACTTTAAAAAAAACGCTGCAAATCCCTGCACAACGGTTTATTATTTTGTATAGAATACCCTTCTGTTACAGATCACAGCTCTATGTATAGATAACCCGTCTATATAATATGATATGTACTATTCTATTATATGCATATTATGTAGATCGCAGACACTCCGTAGGTTAGTACCTAACCCTGTACTCGTTACTAGGTACCTACCTAAATCACGAGTTAAATGTTGCTAAAATAATTCTGCCGATGACAAACAGTACCTAACAAAAAGAAACACACATAATGAAGTTCTGAAAAGAAATTGTTGATGAGGAGTGAAAAAAGTTGCAAAAGTACCTACCAACAAACTCCAGCCCCTTCTACGTAGATGGTATAATTTACCGTTGTGTAATAATTTACCGTTGAGTAATGATTTACCGTAGTAATAATTTACCCATCAATAATACTTCAACGTTTGTTCAAGTTTCACTACCTACCAACAAACTCCAATAGAGCCATCATTTTTCAAATTAAATAATATCACAGAACAACCAACTCGACTTCATACTCCGCCAATATAATCAGGTGATCCCTACCAATGATTGGCCGTATTCACAAATTCCTATTGTGGGCGCGTCTCTGGTTACGAGATTTGGTTTGGATTGTATACAATTTCATTCACACTGGAGTCGAAAATGCCTGTCGGTGCAAACTTCGGGGCCTTACTGTGAACGAACGGCTGGACGTACGATGCTCCGGATGGTCTTAAAAAACTCGCAAGTTCAAGAACTATTTAAAACCGTAAAAATATTTACGTAAAAAAATGGTATAGGCGTTTTGAAAATTTCAACCCCTATTTTGAACCCCTTAGAGATGATTCACAGTAACGTCGAGCTTCGAGGACCAACTAGACGCCGAACGGAACCTATAACCCGAATTTCATCAATTTTTTTTCATGGTAACTAAGAAAAGTGGCCCGTACGGCGTACGGCGTACGGCGTACGGTGTACGGCGTACGGCGTACGGCGGACAGACAGAAATATTTTTATTGCAGTTTTGGATTCTACATATCTTGAAACGTAAACCATCAAATTTTGAGGGGGGGTAAGAATTTTTTTTTTCATGCTCGATTCCAATGGTTCATTATTGAAAATAATAAACCAAAAGGAGCGTACCTACCTAATTTTTGGAGGCCAAAATTGGTGGAAACCACCAGAAATAGCTATTTCAATGATTTGACATGAAAGAAACAATAAATAAACAGCCAGCATTTGTGTAGATATGTCCAGTAGAATAATAAACCCATGTGACAAGGACTTTGCAGCGTTTTTATAACTCTTCCAAATTTCCACGGAACGTCTGGTACCAACGGAGCAACGACGGTGAAAAGGAAGAACGTCGCGAGAGAAATTCGAAACAGTTAATGAGTCACTTCAGTGACGTTTTTCGGCCGTAGGTCCATGCTAAAAGAAATCGATTCGACATCTAGTAAATGAGACTTGCGCCTTCATCTCACTAACATTAAACCTCATTTTTAAGAAATAATTGGCTCTGTACCACTAAAATCCCACACACAGCTGTGTGTATTACATGCATAACAAATACTAGGTATTATTTTTGTAAATTACGTTCTGTTTTAATGGTCTGTTCAGTTACATTATTCCTTTAACTAGAATTTTACTATTTGGACCCCCCCCCCCCCCTTTTCCATACCCAAACTTAAGGATTTTCAAATTAGGTGGGCGTTCAAAAATATTCAACTCCTAAAGGGAGCGGCAGGTTTAAAAAGGTTGAGAACCACTGCTTTAAATACACTGCCAAGGTGATGGCACAGGAGCTTCCTCGTCACAATCAGAGTGACCCATTATAAAATAGAACAGACTCGGAAGCAAAATAACATAACATTACAATACATTACATTACATTACATAACATTACATAACGTTAAATATACATATTACATAACATTACATTACATAACGTTAAATAATTATACATATTACATAACATTACATTACATAACATTACATTACATAACATAACATTACATAACATTACATGAAATATACATATAACATGACACCAATAATACATTACGTCCATTATACATAACTAGCCTGACCGCTCGCTTCGCTCGCTATCCGAGATTCGCTGTACGCAGTATCGTGGAACCAACAAACGACGGAAAAATCCCATACCCTACCGGGTATTTGTGCCCAATTTTATCAAAATCCGTCAAGCCGTTCAGGAGTTGACCATGGTCGACCATATTTCCGCTATGGTCAGGGAATTAAAAATGCGCCTACGTTCAACTTGGGAGGCTACCGGATATTGGTGCCAAATTTGGTCGATATCCGTTGTGCAATTCGGGATTGGACCATGGATGCGCTAAGGTCGACCGCGGGGGTAGTCCGAAGGGTCGATCGTAGATAGAATTTCACGTAGATTACGAATACGCGATAAAAAATAGGGGTTACCATTTCAATTAACGAAGTTGACCATGGTCGACCATAGTTCCGCTATGGTCAGGGAATTAAAAATGCGACGTTGCACAACTTGGGAGCCTACTGGATACTCGTGCCAAATTTGGTCGATATCCGTCAAGCCATTCAGGAGTTGACCATGGTCGACCATAGTTCCGCTATGGTCAGGGAATTAAAAATGCGACGTTGCACAACTTGGGAGCCTACTGGATATTCGTGCCAAATTTGGTCGATATCCGTTGAGCCATTCGGGATTCGACCATGGAGGGGCTTATGGATGCGCTATGGTCGACCGCGGGGGTAGTCCGAAGGGTCGATCGTAGATAGAATTTCACGTAGATTACGAATACGCGATAAAAAATAGGGGTTACCATTTCAATTAACGAAGTTGACTATGGTCGACCATAGTTCCGCTATGGTCAGGGAATTAAAAATGCGACGTTGCACAACTTGGGAGCCTACTGGATATTCGTGCCAAATTTGGTCGATATCCGTTGTGCAATTCGGGATTCGACCATGGAGGGGCCCATGGATGCGCTAAGATCGACCGCGGGGGTAGTCCGAAGGGTCGATCGTAGATAGAATTTCACGTAGATTACGAATACGCGATAAAAAATAGGGGTTACCATTTCAATTAACGAAGTTGACCATGGTCGACCATAGTTCCGCTATGGTCAGGGAATTAAAAATGCGACGTTGCACAACTTGGGAGCCTACTGGATACTCGTGCCAAATTTGGTCGATATCCGTCAAGCCATTCAGGAGTTGACCATGGTCGACCATAGTTCCGCTATGGTCAGGGAATTAAAAATGCGACGTTGCACAACTTGGGAGCCTACTGGATATTCGTGCCAAATTTGGTCGATATCCGTTGAGCAATTCGGGATTCGACCATGGAGGGGCTTATGGATGCGCTATGGTCGACCGCGGGGGTAGTCCGAAGGGTCGATCGTAGATAGAATTTCACGTAGATTACGAATACGCGATAAAAAATAGGGGTTACCATTTCAATTAACGAAGTTGACTATGGTCGACCATAGTTCCGCTATGGTCAGGGAATTAAAAATGCGACGTTGCACAACTTGGGAGCCTACTGGATATTCGTGCCAAATTTGGTCGATATCCGTTGAGCAATTCGGGATTCGACCATGGAGGGGCCCATGGATGCGCTATGGTCGACCGCGGGGGTAGTCCGAAGGGTCGATCGTAGATAGAATTTCACGTAGATTACGAATACGCGATAAAAAATAGGGGTTACCATTTCAATTAACGAAGTTGACCATGGTCGACCATAGTTCCGCTATGGTCAGGGAATTAAAAATGCGACGTTGCACAACTTGGGAGCCTACTGGATATTCGTGCCAAATTTGGTCGATATCCATCAAGCCATTCAGGAGTTGACCATGGTCGACCATAGTTCCGCTATGGTCAGGGAATTAAAAATGCGACGTTGCACAACTTGGGAGCCTACTGGATATTCGTGCCAAATTTGGTCGATATCCGTCAAGCCATTCAGGAGTTGACCATGGTCGACCATAGTTCCGCTATGGTCAGGGAATTGAAAATGCGACGTTGCACAACTTGGGAGCCTACTGGATATTCGTGCCAAATTTGGTCGATATCCGTCGAGCCGTTTGGCCGTGCATAGAAGGACAGACAGACAGACAGACAGAGCGCATGCGCAGGGCGAACCGCTGGCCCTATCATGTTGAAATTTATATGGGACCTCAATGGGCCCTACCCGCTTAATCCCTGAGAATTACATTGAAATTGGGTGAAATCTTTGGTTACTACGGCTGTAACAAGGAAATTGAATCTATTTCACGCCAGCGCATGCGCAGAGCGCACCGAGGGTCCGATCATGCTGAAATTCATACTGGAACTCACTAGGCCTTGTCCAAACAACCCTTGAAAATTTGAGCGAAATTGAATCAAAATTGTGCAAGTTATGCGTGTTTGTTGAATTTAACGTTAGCGCATGCGCAGGGCGTACCGCTGGATCAATCATGTTGAAATTTGTATGGGACCTCAAGGGACCTTATCCGCACCATCCCTCAAAATTTGAGCTGAATCAATTCAAAATCGTGGAAGTTATGGCTGTAACAAGGAAATGCGGACAGACTCACAGACTCACAGACTCACAGACTCACAGACTCACAGACTCACAGACTCACAGACTCACAGATTCACAGACTCACAGACTCACAGACTCACAGACTCACAGACTCACAGACCGACAGACACGGAACCAAATTTGTTCAGTAGGCTTTGAAACGCAAAATGCAAGTGGAAATTTTGATTTCTGAAGACAAAAATTTTTTGGCTCATACGAAAGTGAACACAAGGCTTCCGCTGCTTCGCAGACTCGGAAGCAAAAATTCAATAGAAGGGCATGGTTTTTATTTATTTATCTATTAATTTATTTATTACGAGAACAAGCCCAATTGCACAAGAACATAATATAAATCAGACAGTGAAACAGTTCATCTAAAATAGAGATACAAAAAAGAAAGAAAGGGAAACAAAAATAAGAATAGGGAAAAAACAAAATTCACTAAGTGATGCACAAACCGGTAGGTACTACGAGTCTTTGAGTTTCGGTTTATTATTTTCAATAATAAACCTTTGGAATCGTCCATGAAAAAAAAAAAAAAAATTAACACCCCCCCTAATACCTATGTATCTCATAAGGGTACGCTCGATAAATTTTCCTAATTATGTAGGGAGGTGAGTTGACATCAAGATCCGGTTCCAGGCACTGCAGATACCTTACAACTTTAAATAATGACGTGCATTCTTCTGTATAATGACGTATTTAACGCAATTCCATGGGATAAAATGCTTCGAGACATTTTCGAAGAAATTCTTTCAAGACCATGTCGACAGGGAAGCAAATTTATCGCTACTGCTCTCAGCCTAGTGACAGGTTCCTGTAACTTAAAAGAAAACAAATAACAAGCAATTAGAGGCTCAAGAGGAGAAACGACATGAAGAACGACGTAAAAATACCTAATTTAGTGTCGTTCTGTGTTTAGTGCCGTTCTGGAAACTTGATACCGTACTGTTGGGCCTTCTTTTGCAAATAACTTCTACCTGTGACTAACGTTGTCGAATGAAAACCAATTTCATTGAAATCGAAGATGGTGCCTGGATGAATAATCAGTGGGAAAATCATGAAAGATAAATGTATCTGTTGGATGAATAATACGTGAAAAACCATGAAAGATAAGATCTTACGTGAGTTTTCCACTGATAATGTTCATCCAGGCACTATCTTCGATGTGAATGAAATTGATATTATTATACATACTGGTACGTATAATATTACTATACATGTAATATTATATCAGCAACACATTCATTACGAAGTTTAAAATCCGAAAAACGTCCTCAATAAATTTCTAATCGTTACCTACCTATTTGTTTCAAAAGTGCAATTTTGGTTTATTGTTTCAATAATGAACCTTTGGAATTGAGCATGAAAAAAAAAATTTAACCCCCCTCAAAATTTGGTGGTTTCCGTTTCAAGATATTTTATATCTGTACATGCCAGGAAAAAATGTAATAGAAAGCTAGCTTATAGTTTACTACTACACATTTATAGTGTAGATCACTGCCTTACTCTATAATAACAAATAATCATCTATAGGAATAACAGAGTCAATCACATGAAACATTTTGGACCTAAAACAATAGAGTAGGCAATAAATATACTTCTTGGCAATTTATAACTTGGTTGAATTACACGCCAAGGGATCATTTGACCTGCGAAATCTTCTAGTGTCAAGTTCATTATGTTTACCACACCAAATAAAATTAGATTTCGACTGATTACCTACTTTTGAAATTCACTGCCACTTGGGTTCGATCAAATTACATAATCTCTAGATAGCCTAGAACACACTACGCACAAGGGGAACGGAGTGAACGTTAAATGCATTATGCACCTATTCCAAAGGATGTATGGCACATTTCACGTAGGTACCTTTGTTGTTAGTAGTAACCTATTGAATTATGTGCGCTGTATTCATAATCATCTCTAGAAAGCTCAAGGAGATCGTGGATGTACTTCTGACGTATATCATGGCAAATCATTTGCGAGAATAAACAATATTATAATGAACAGTACTGTTATGTGGTGAGTGGTGGTAAATTGGAGGTTGGTTTGGGAAGGTGAGGTTGATATTGTGAGGTTGGATGAAGAGAGGAGTATGAGAGCGTATCCGCACGTTTCTCACCATCTTGGATACGCCTCGAGGATAGGAAAATAACCCTCCTGTTCTCACCACGTTGGATATTGGGATAAGGAAATATCCTTCCGGTTCTCACTGCGTTGGATGTTGGAAATGAAAGGTAGGTAAGTATAAGAACTAAATCACTCGCGAAGAAATCGTGGAAACCCATTTCAAAGAAAAACGGAGTTATTGAAAAAATAGTCTATTTCCACTAAAACACGAAAAAACGCGAAAAACACTGTTATACCGGTATTATTATTGTTATTGTTATTATTATGACAGTGTTTTTCGCGTTTTTTCGTGTTTTAGTAGAAATAGACTATTTTTTCAATAACTCCGTTTTTCTTTGTAGGTAAGTAGGTATCCTTCCGGTTCTCACCACGTTGGATACATGGAAAAGCACTTGTCCGGTTCAATTCAGTTACACAAAAACTTGTACCGCTCTGCCATCCACATAATATCGTTTCCACGTTCACTTACTATCATTTCACGTTTGAGAGCGATAGTGAACAGTGACACCACCAACTACCAAATCGTTACCTACTAATATGGATATCAGAGAAACATTGTAAACATCCACATACTCAACTCTCAAAATACTCTTCGCACCTCGCTCTTGGGTGTGCATATAGAAACCTGTCCCCCCCCCCCTCTCCCCCACCGTATATGAGTACATGAACCTGTTCCTTCCCCCCAAAACCTAGAAATTCTTTCAAAGGTGTTTGGCGAGGGCTTTTCGCCAGATTTATACCGTTTCGTTCAAGATCATGTTGACGAAGCTTTTCGGTACAAATGAACGGCTGGACGCACAATGCTCCGGGTGGTCAAAAACTTCTCAAGTTTGAGATCAATTAAAAATTTAAAAAAAAAAAATACCCCCCCCCCCCCCTCACCCATACACACACACAAACACACACAATTGAAAGTTTTCGAGCCTCGACGCCCTGGAAATTTCAACTCCTATTTTTCAGCCTTTAGATATGATTGACAGTAACGCCGAGCTTCGCGGACCAACTAGACCCCAAATGGGACCCACATACCAAATTTCATTAATTTTGGCTCACGGTAACTACGGAAAGTGCGCAGCACGGCGTACGGCGGAAGGACAGAAATTTGTTATTCCATTTCGGATTCTAGGTAGCTTGAAACGGAAACCATCAAACTTTGCGGGGAGGGGGGGGGGGGATTCATTTATTTCTTTTTCTTTTTTTTTCATGCTCGATTCCAAAGGTTCATTGTTGAAAATAATAAACAAAAAACTTGAAAAATAGCTAGTTTCTGACATCCATAACTCCGGCACCTGATGGTCCCGAGGATTGAAATTTGGTACACGTCCTCAGAGGCCCCTCGAGAATGGGTGTACGAAAAATCAACACCTGAGACCCCCAGGGCGCCGAGTTATGGAGGGGGGGGGGGGACCGCTAACTTGTGTTGTCGTATAAACACTGTATTGACCGCTGTAGGTAGGTATGGAGGTTTTAGGTTTTCCTGACTGGCGGGAAGCTCCCGCGTCCTTAGAGAAAACGTGCAGTTTACTTGATACATGACCGTACTGGTAGACGGGACGGTCCCAAGGTTCTGTTAGGCCCTTGAGAGCCCTTGATAAGGATACGAGACAGAATCCCAAGGCTCCAGTGATGTACATACAACATTGACTGCTAGAACACCACCAGTCTGGCCTTGGATGGAAATTCTCAGCGGATTTCAATATAACAATATAACTATAAAGCTATAAATAACTATATAAAAATAGTATTATGTAAACTATAAAATTATATAAAAATCATATAAACTATGTTAAAAAATCATATAAAAACTGCATACAGTTACATAAAAATCATATAGGACTAAGTACCTGTAACAGCTCCAATAACATGATTATCATAACATAAGGGAGGAGAAATAGCATCATTACTTTGATTAACCGTTGATGGTGTACGTGTACGATGACAGTTAACTGTTCAACTCGTGTCCTAGTTCAATATTCCCATTTTAAGGACTCAACAATCAATAAGTAAATGTTACTTAATGATTTATTCCTTTTTTAATTCATCTACTCACAATAATGCGAAAAAAGACGCTGAGTAACGAGGACGTAAAGTATATCATGGACCAAGTAAACCACGGGAGGTTCCCGATCTCTCACGACCGTCCCAGGATAATGAAAATATCTGATGGAACCAGAGAGGTAAAAGTACCTTTTCAGCGAGGGAGGGAGAATTCCCTTTCCATAAGCTGAAATAGATTAGAATTTGAAATATAAATGACAAAATGTTGACAATGTCACGGTAGGCGCCATACACTTCCCCAACCCACCACCTACCTAAGCTATTCAATCTAGGTACTCCGAAATTTTTTCACCAATGTTTTCCTTACAATCCCATCAAATTCATCAAAATTCCATGTGCGTGCTAACCCTATAATTCATTTGAAGTAAGTTATCATGTTTACTTAACTTATACCCTAACTTATATCTTACCTTCGCTAACTAACCTAACTTATACCCCTGTAACTTATCCCTTCAGAATGGTTTGTAAATTAACCAGAAGAAAAGTCAGGCAATAATCCTATGGAAATCCGCTACCCCCACTTCGTTACTCCTCCCCCTTACACAGATTCCTAAATATGCGGTTTCAGAAAAATCGAGTGGTGGGTCATTCTTTACGTCATTTTGCGTGGAATCCAAAACTGAAAAAAATGGGGAATGTATTTGGTGATAATGATAACATGAAATGGCGGAGAAAAGTGTGCTTTTGATTTAGACAAAATTAAACCAGGGCGAAGGGATATTTTTGCCCATGACCCTATGATGTTCTATGATTTTTAGCTGTGAGGAGTTTTTTTCCACCCATTGTACTTGAAGGAGTTATTTTACCTTTCGCATCCACTGTTAAAAACGCTGCAAATTATTACATAACGGTTTATTATTTTCCTATAGATGCCTCTTCTGCTTAAATCACTGTGTTCTGTGGTCAATACCTACCCTCGTGCTTCCCCGCAGAACGTACCCCTAAATCGAGTATTGGAACCAGTCGGGGAATTGCAGTTTCATAAATATGCGGTGGATTCAATAATGCTATCATTAATTAGTATTTGTTGTTATTCAAGAAGCAAGTAACGTTTGTTGACGTTGCAAATAAAAGTACCTATCAACAAAATCGAAAATAACCATCATTCTTCAAATGACATAATATCTCGGAACAACCAACTCGCTTTCATACAGCCATGCGTGATTATAATCAGATTTTCCATAGCAATAATATCCTGGCCTGATGTATACCGTTTCATTCACGTTCATGTTGACGAAGCTTTTCTGTGAAAAAAATCAGCTAGACGTGCAATGCTCCGGGTGGTCTCAAAAAATTCTCAAATTTGAGGTCAGTTTAAAAATAAAGAAACCCTACCCTTCTACTGAAAGTTTTCGAGCTAGGGCGTTCTGGAAAATTCGACCCCTATTTTTAACCCCTCACAGATGATTGACAGTAACGCTGAGCTTCACAGACTAACTAGATCGCAACTGCGACCCACAAACCAAATTTCATTAATTTTGTTTAATGGGAACGATAATGCACAGAACGATAGTTCTTTAGTTCCCCCTTCCTACATCCACCTCTAGACACTGGGTCCTTATTTCTTTTACTCTGTGGTCCTAGTGAACGAGCGTTCAGTGTAGTGACTAAGCGAGGAGTAGTTCAGTTTGCGGAGTTAGTTCTTCAAGAACAGTTCAGTCAGGAACTACCCACCTCTAGTTTCAACAGTTCTGTTTCTCGCCCCTTACTTCTGGCAGCTGCCTTTACACTGAATGCAATTTAAAGTAACACCGCGTTATTTCGTTACTACAGTATTAATTTATTAATCATTACACAGCTACTGTGTTATTAGAATTAGTACTTTTGTACAATACAAACCGCATGCACATATTATAATATAAACGTTACGCTTCATGACAACATATAAATTAATGATAGAATTGTTGAATCCACCGCATATTTATGAAACTGTAATTCCCCTGCCTGCTGCAATACCTACTCGATTTAGGACTTTCCTGGGGGGAGCTCGAGAAGAAAAACGGAGTTATTGAAAAATAGTATATTTCCACTAATACACGAAAAACGCAAAAAACGCGTTTTTTGCGTTTTTCGTGTATTAGTGGAAATAGACTATTTTTCAATAACTCCGTTTTTCTTTGAAATGGGTTTCCACGATTTCGTCGCGAGTGATTTAGTTCGTGGGAGCTCGAGGGTAGGTACCTATTGATCACAGAAAACCGTGATCTATACAGGAAAACAGGTATCTATAAAGAAAATAATGAACCGTTGTGTAATAATTTGCAGCGTTCTTGTGTTTACCGATTATTGATAATTTAACTCAGATTTTTAGCGAATTTCCAGAATATTTTGCTGAGGTAAAAAATAATATTTCTATTGTACAAGTGTTCCTCACAATACAATGAATTTTTAAATTAGGACAAACTTGAGAATTATAAGTATCGAATTTATAGTGTTAAATCCAATAAATTTTGGAATTGGATGTCTGACCCTTTTAGACGACAATAGTACATTTTTTATTTACTCTCGGCATTAACAAACTATGCCTAATGTTACAGTCAATTTTTAACAGTAATTTATATAGATTTAACTTAGTTATTACCACCTATTTGAAAAATTTAACATGTGGAAACCTGTGATTAAAATGAAATGTGTACAGATTGGCCCTTTTTACTCCCGTCAGTGCGTGGAAGCGCGGAAGTAAAAAGGACCAATCTCGCCGAACGAAGCAGATTGGCCATTCTTCCTCTCTGCGATTCTCCCAAGATTTCTCTCTCAAAGGGCCAATGTGGAATTTCACATTTTTATTTTTATTAATTTTTGGGGTAATCCAAATTGAGAATTTTTTTTAGATTCTTGTAGCCTATAGATTTTTCCAAATGATTTTGAAAAAAAACAAGTGGAAAAACTCAAAATGGGAATTAATAACAGCAGTCCGAAGTCTAGAAATGGGTGGAAAAAAATCAGATTGGCCCTTCTTCCTCTCAGGTGTCGATATAATCATATTTATGCTTTCCTCTTTGCGTTATGAAAGGCGATGCACTAAATTTGTTCAACTTTTTCTCTATTTAGCACATGTATGGCAAAGATCAAAATAAAACGTTTAATTTGATTGGATGAAAAAAGGTTTTCATTTGGTTGGTACAAGGTTTCATTTGATTGGTACAAGGTTTCATTTGACTGAAAATTTTTATATTTGCCGTTTGATACAATAATTACTTACAATAATTAATTTAACTGTTTCTAGGAGCACACAAAATTCGAACCACTCGACGAGAAAACCGTTTACACTTAAAAGTTCAGTTTTCTAAGTGACTCGAGAGGGGCCTGCAAAGGAGTGCTCAAATACACCCTGAAAAAATTCGGCGCAACCCGAGGAAGTGAGGCCTACAAAGCAAAGGAATGTGAGCATTAACACAGTGAATATAGAAACGCCTGATCAAGAGTAATGGGTAATAAAAGTTGTGCCAGATCCATCTACACTTTATCGTTCAACTAACGGCCAGGATTTGCGGCTTAGACATAGTGTCTATAATTATTGCTTGGTACCTATTGCTTTCTAATCGGCTACGTTGATTCCTTACTACTGGAGTTCTCACCCATAATTTATTCCGAAGTCCTTATGATTACCTTATGATTTTGGACTTAGGCGCGACAGATAATTGCCGCATCGATTACGGTATTTAGTTGGCAAATATAAGGATTTATTTCATTAATTTATACCTTTTTAATTATAATAAACCACTCTCTAAAAGGTTGGAGGTACCTACCTATGTATTCATTAACATGTTTTATTATACCTACAAAATTAGAGGTATTATTTTTCGTCCCTGATTGCTGAGCAGACAACTGAAGAAACACTTATGTAAACGTCTCGTGACCAAGAAATTCTACTCCCAGCCACCTCCGAGTGATGCCTACGGCCTACATCGCAGACCGTAGGCTCCTCTTCAGGAGGGTCCCACTGAAGCCGTCACGATGTACCTATTTGAAGTTGGCGTATGCGCGAGCGCTACCTTTTCTAAAAACCTCGGAGACATTCAAGGGGGTTTACTAAACTTTCTTCGAAAAATTTGGTGCCTATTTGCCATAAAAATATTTTGAGAACCAAAGTAAAGTACACTCAAGTTTTTCATAGTTGTCTTTTGACCTTGCTCTTTGACAACCTCATCAATCATGATCTTGTTTCGACAGTTTCAGGGAGCATCTTAGCAAATAGTTTTCGAGCGTAATTATCGAGGAGCAGGGGGGAACAAAATGGAATGAATGGGGCAAACCAATCAGCACGCCGACGGAAGCCGAAAGGAGAAGTTTTTCTTTTTTCCTTCTCTGAAGTCTTTTTCCAAGTGTTTCCAAAATCTGATCAGATATTGATGTGGACAAGGGTGTTCATTTTAAAGAATCGCCATAAATTTGCGCTCATTTTTAGCTAACTGCGCGCACTAAAGGAAATTAAGCGAAGTTTAACGTAGAATCCGATTCTGCGATAAAATTCTGCAAATTATTACACAACGGTTTTTTACTGCATAATGCCCCTTCTGCGTAGATTACTGTTTTCTGCGGTCAGTACCTACCCTCGTGCTCTCTCCAGGAAAGCCGAAAATCGATACTGGAGCCAGCCGGACAATTAAAGTTTCATAAATATGCGGTGGATTCAAGTGGGTCATTAACAATTATTTGTGGCTATTCATGAAGTATAACGTTTGTTCAGGTTACAAAATTACCTATCAACAAAATCCAAAATACCCATCATTCTTCATATGAAATAATATCATGAAACAACCAACTCGATTTCATACAGCCATGCGTTTATAATCAGCTGTTCCCTAGCAATGATATCTCTGGGCTGGATGTATTATACCGTTTCATTCACGATCCTGTTGACGAAGCTTTTCGGTGCGAACTTCAGGACCTAACTGTGAACGAACGGCTGGACGTACAATGCTCCGGGTGGTCTAAAAAATTCCCAAGTTCGAGTGTAATTTAAAAACGTTAACAGATTCGAGATAACGGCGCCCTGGAAATTTCAACCCTCTTTGTCATCCCTTAGAGATGACTTACAGTAACGCCGAGTTTTGAGGGACCAACTAGACTCCAAACGGGACCTACAAACCAAATTTCATCAATTTTGGTTCATAGTAACTAAGAAAAAACGAAGTACGGCGGGTGGACAGAAATTTTTGTATTCCATTTCCGGATTCTATGTACCTACCTTGAAATGGAAACCATCCAATTCTGAAGAGGTTAAAACATTTTTTTTTTCATGTCCGAGTTATGCTTCATGAATAACAATAAATAATTTATTAATGATATAATTCTTGAATCCACCGCATATTTATGGAACTAATTGCCCGGCTCCAGTACTCGATTTAGGGCTTTCCTAAGGGAACACGAGGGTATTGACCACAGAAAACAGTTTGCTACGCAGAAGGGGCATCTATACAGGTAAATAACAAACCGTTGTCATCTGCGGCGTTTTTCATTAAAAAATAGGTGGTAGTTCAAGAAGTGGTTGTGCTTGTGAATTTATTCCTAAGATGGGCCATGTGTACAACACCAATGCTGTCGTGTTTTACCTCTGAGTAAACTATTATTTTTTTGTCACATCTTGGCTCTATAGAATTTGCAAGAAAAATAATTTTCCATCTTCTCCAGAAAATAAGGATTGAGCATTTGACGGGTGAGATGATTTGGCGTTGTTATGAAGCAACTCTGGAGGAGGTTTTGAACTTGGAAGACGAGCGGAGGCCTCTGGTACTGCCCTTCTCTTTCCGGTGACGCAAAGGCCAAGAGGCGAACGAACCCATCCACACATTTTCATTATCATGAACTCACAGAGTCACGATCTCGAAAAGTTTCGAGAACCTATGCTACGCGAGGATGCAAAGATGTGACTTCCTTCAAGGCGACCATATTTCAATTCTGGCGCTTTTGTCAATGCTCCGTTGGGTTTCTCCGACTTAGGGACATTTTTTACACAATGGACAACTTCATCGTTAAACTATGAGTGTGTCAAATTATAACGTTATCTATTGCCACAAAGAACAAAATACGCTGTTATGCCAGGATAATTTACGGGACAACACCGACGATTCCGCTTTAAATGTCAAACTTCTTCACTTTTGAACAATAACGTCTCACTTAGTTGCAATAAAATTAATTGTGCCGTTGAAAATTTGATATCTCAGGGATGTTTTTCCATGAAAAATTACGTCATTTCACCGGGTTAAAGTTGATTTAGAGAAAATTTGCGAAATTTCACATTTCCTCCCATTTCTTATTAACTTTATTGTTTGTTATTAGCGTATTTCTGGCAGGTTTTAGGTGCCTATCCAGAAGAACAGCTCTCACGATTACTCGAACGATACTTTTCGATAGTATCGGGTATCGATACTCTTTGAGGAGGTAGTTATCGAGTATTTTTACCATCGATACATTTTCACCGAATGGGAAACCGGTATTTTGGCAGTGGTATCGAAATCCGATACTTGTTGGTAAATTCCTTTTATTTGTTACTTTAATTTTCTCAAATACATGATACTACATCGAAACCTCAAGATCATAATTTGGCGTCACACATTCAACGTCATGTTCACGCCCACAGAAGAGATAAAACGATAAAACAACAACAATGTTTTGTTGTTGTTTGGTTCAAGTAATCTTTAATCCGTTTGTTCTTTTACATAAAACGTATTTTTCATCAAGTTCCTACGATTTTTTAAAAATTATTACCTCCGTACCTAGTTTTCTATTAAAAATAAAAAGTTACCATTTTATTTTATGTTAATACCTAATTATTTTGTATTAGAAAATGTAGTTCGTAACTATCTGAGGAAATGAAGAGTTTTCCTGAAAAAAATTGAAATGATAGGTGCCTACTTGATATTGTTCCTGTGTTCATTCGCATAAAATATATAAATACTCGCAGTAATCTCCTCTTCCTAGTGTTTTAAAAGGCACAGCTTGAATTTCAAATAAAAACATCGCGCTGTGATTTTCAACCAGAATTCATAGACACTCATATTCGGTAGTGAGTAGTACCGATACTTTCTCTTCGATACTCTAATGAGTACTAGTACCGATACTTTGAACAGTATCAACCTTCCCTATTCACGATGCCTTTAATTTCGATGATAGTATGTAAACTAAGGAAGTTATTAGCATGTTAAGTCGAAAGTGCACATTGCAATATTTAAAGTGAAAAAACTCATCAAATAAGGGGTTCTGAGAAAATAATAAGCGGAGGTTTTTGTCAAACTATGTATTCGCAAATCGATCTTTAGCGGCTTTCATTATTTAAGCGTTGAACACCTCGTAGGTATATTCAGGAATGGACGTGGAATTTGCTGCTTTTGACCTCAGAATCGGATTCAGCACCCCCAAAAACGCCTGAATCACAGATTTCAGCTCCGAAATCCGAGTAGGTCGGCGGGAATAAGCTTAAATAAAAACGCGTGACGTCATCTGGTATGCATCTCCCTCTCACTCGGTTCCCCTGTGCGGGAGCGAGAGAGCACCAGATGACGTTGCTTGCTTTTTCCGCGCCTTTTCCACCCACTTCCGTTGATTTCCGACCCGTCATATAGCGTCTTTTTGGGAAGCTCTCCATTATACCTACAATTTGAAGGAATTTAAAAAAAAAATGGACGTCCATTCCTCAAATTAATGCTGCAGTAGGAGCTAGATCTCTTACACGCGAATAATGTTTGAAACAGATGATCGAAAAGATGATTCTTGAACAATTTCGTTATTGATTGTTATTTGAGAAATAAAACCAAACTAAGACCTATGAATTCAACATATCGCATAAAATCTACCGGTGAGTTTACGTTCCTGAGTGCGTGAACTTATTTACGCTCCTGGTAAAGGCCACGAGGTGGCCACGAGCAATGCCAATGAACTCCAACAAGATTCATAACACCAACCTTGCAATCCCTGCCTGCGTTGCATGTCTTGCCGATCTCCCTGCTGAAGGCGTTAAGAACAACCTTCATGTGACGCCCACGGTACGGCCTAATGGGCTACGGTATAGGTTACGAAGTGACTGAAAACCGGTAAAAGTAACAAGGTCCTTATTTACTAGGTAACTAGTTCTGATTAGTTATACAGCCTAGTTATTAAATGAGAGGTGAACGTAAGCATTACCAGAACCTCGGTTAGAAATGTTTAAGTTTTTAAGACGCAGACGTAGGTTCCATGAAGAACATAACAAACTTCTAATGGGGATACCGAGCTCTGATGAAGCAGATAATAAATATAAAACTGGCCCACCAGTAACTTACTATTCGTCCATAGGGGAGAGCCAGGTTGGAGAGTTTGTAAATCAAGAAGTCAGTTTTAAAACTTTCAGGACTCCCTCCCATCGCCCTCCGAACACCCTTTTGGTTTATTATTCTGTGAATAATACACCTATGTATTCGCTCAGCAAAAAATTTTTATAACACCCCCTCAAACTTTTTTCTTTTACGTTTCAAGGTGCATAGATTCCAAAAATGCAATGTCCGTCCGCCGTACGCCGTCCGCCGTACGCCGTCCGCCGTCCGCCGTACGCCGTCCGCCGTACGCCGTCCGCCGTCCGCCGTACGCCGCCCGCCGTATCACGTGTGCAGGCTTCATTTTCGGTCTAAAAAAATCGTTCTTTCGCACACATGCTCCACTTGGGCCCTAGTTGTGTCCCGAAACTTTTCAGCCCGATCGGAATATACCCAGGGGTGTTATGAGTGAAAATGTGTGTAAAAATAGGTACTTTTTACATTTTAGCAACATATTGGTAACATGAGCTTCTGAGATATCGTTTTCTATGTTTTTGGGGACGAGAAGACCGAATATGAAGTCGATTTTGACCAAAGAGTGGAAAATGGAGTTCTACCAAATGTTCAGCTCCCAGAATTGATTTTTTATGAGTGAAAAACCTGGGAAATCGTCTGAAATCACCATCAGTTTGTATAATAACACTGGAAAAAGTGTCAAGACGTGGTTCAGGACGATTAAATGGCACTACCAATGATCAAAGATAGTTTTAAAAAAAAGAAGAAACAGAGCGTACCTAATTTGTGTTTTGGGGGCCAAAATTAATGGAAACCATCAGAAGTAGCTATTTCGATTATTACGCATGAAAGAAACAATTAATGAACAGCCAACATTTCTGTAGGTAAGTCCAATTGAATAATAAACCCATGTGACAAGGACATTGCAGCGTTTTTTGTACGGGATTATTTGAAATTAACATTCAGTTTGATAGAAAAAATCACAAGTTGGGAACTTCAAAAATAAACCTCGATCGTGGAATCAAATGTACTAATTTAATTTGAAATTGCTACTTTGTCAGTTCAAAGCCAACATGAGCTAACGCTGAACTACCATGGTGAAGGAATGAAATCATACGACTCGTAGATATTACAAAAGGCTTTGGTCATTCATCACGTGGTCCCATACTCCTGGTTTCATTGAATTCAATTTGTGATCATGGATATTCATGATCTTATGGGTTTTAGAGTGTCTTCTTCGGAGCTAAAAACTTCCCCGTGTTTTATAGACCTAACAGTAAACTGATGAGTGGACATACCTCCGATTCACTGCTTGGGATAAATTCTTTTCACTGGAAAACCGTTGTTACCCACCGTATGAAAACGGTTAATTACCGACGGAGCTGCCTAAAACGGAAGAGAATTGGAGTCCCATGAAAACCTACACGAAGAAGGAATAACTAAACTGGGGAGGCGAGACTGGCCGGATTCCGGATAAAAACCTTTTCGATGTTAAGCGCGTTTCGATCCGCTGATTCTCGTGGGAAAATTTACACGAGTTCGGTGCCCTCGTAACTGCAAGTTCAATTAAATTGCACGGGAGATATTGGTGAAGAAAGAGACTTAATTCGATGCCATTATAGTATTGAGGAAGGATGCAGTACATAAATATTTATGGAACCAACGTATGTGGTTTTGACTCAAGAACCTGACAGATTTTGGAATAATAAGATAGAGCTAGGTACCTACGAGTACACAAGGCACCAGTGATTTCAGTAAGCAGTGGAAAGTTGATGAATGAAATGAATAAAACAAGGTTTTATTACCGTGTTTAGGTTGGTTCTTCCTCCACGATATTAGGGCGAACCTCTACATCACGTTGAAAAAGGAGAAAAAACCACAGTCATGCAGCATGGCTATAAGAGCGAATTTTCGAAGTTGTCGGCATCTTCCTCCTCCGCCTAAAATTTTCTGAAAATTAATTTTCAGCCAATGTTTTCCCAACTTGATACCATACAAAATTAAAACAGGAGTAGTTTTACGCAAAGTAAAATTTGGGGTGGAAGGAGGGGGAGGGGGAAATCAAAAATGTTTTGAATACCAGAAGAGTAGGTATTGGGTACGTAACAAATTTTTTGTTCCATTTTTTGCCGAGTAACACCTCGGTTTGTAGATTTTCCAACGCTGAACACGATGGTGAAGTCAGAATTGCGATATCCCATTCCGTTATCAGATTAGAGCAGACGAACCAGGAAGAACATCTCAAGAAATAACCACGTTCCTTCATCTTCAAAGTGCTCCAGTTTGAGAATGGAATGAGATATCGCAATTCTGATTTCACCATCGTGTTCAGCGTACAAAAACCTTTAAAATGAGGTGTCACTTGTCAGACTTTTTCATTTTGGGAATTTATGGGTAATTTCCCCCCCCTAAAACTCCCCAAAACTCCCCCTTAGGGTGACCCGATTCTGCCCATCTTCGAACTTAGCCTGTCGATTGCCAAGACAGATTTTTCATGCAAATTTGAACTTTTTATCTCAATTCTTTCGAGTTATCGTCTGGAATGACACATACATATATAAATATATATATAAATATATAAATATATAAATATATATATATATATATATATACATATAATTTTTGGTGTCTTTCGGCAGGGAATTCAGGATGGTCTGAAACGGATTTTGGTATACAAATCTTTCGGAAATTCGAGTTTTAAAAATTTTGGACCGAGAACAATAGCTTCCTTTTCTTCGAAAATTCGCTAAAAAGGACTAAGACCGCCCCAATTGTACGACCAGCCGTTCGTTTGCACCGAAAAACGTGAATCAAACGGTACAAATCCGGCCCAGATATCATTGCTAGGGAACACCTGATTATAACCACGGATGGTTTTATGAAGTTGAATTGGTTGTTCTGTGATAAATTATTTCTTTTGAAAAATGATGGCTCTTTCGGATTTTGTTGATAGGTACTTTTGTAACTCGAACAAACGTTCATGAATAACAACTAATAATTTATTAATGATTGAATCCTACGTATTTTTATGAAACTGTAATTCTCCAGTAATCTTTCCTGGAGGGAGCTCGAGGGTAGGTATTCACCACAGAAAACAGTGATCTACGCAGAAGGGGCATTTATAGAGGTAAATAATAATTTGTGTGATAATGTGCAGCATTTTTTCCCCTGTACGTATTGGTCAGGCAGGATTAAGTGCAACAGAAGAGAGAAAAAAATCCAGTTACAGTCCTTTTATCCTATATTATTTTTTATTATTATTCGTTGGTTTTCAATGCATGCACCTACTATAAATTAATGAAAACATTGGTACACTGCTTCGTTGATTTCCCCGCAATCAGTATCACCTTGCCTAATTTATTGTAGAAGCAGGTGGTACTGATGGGAACAACCAAGCTGCTCACAAGGCAAGCCCGCTTTCCTTGGATTGCGAATTAATTCAAATGGACGCTGATTTTTGGGATCAGCAAATCGAATGAAGTGTATGGTGCGTAAACCCCTTGGATACGGACAAACTAAGCGCCTTCAATTTGCCAAGTTACAAAAACTTCTGCGTCGTAATATAACAATTATGGTACAAGTCAACAACAACAAGAAACAATTATGGTACAAGTCAACAACAAGAAGAAACAATTATGGTACAAGTAGTTGCTGATTAAAGGCTAGCGTCCACTGGAGACGGGCCGCATCGGGGCGGGCCTCATCGCAAAACAGATAGTGCGTCCACTGGTGGTGACGGGGCGGGGCGCATCGCTACGGAAAAATTGAGCGGGAACGAGAAAAAAGGCGGGATTTTGAATCGGTTTCGTGCTCATTCTGCTGTTCCGTGTTTTGTTTGTTTGTGTCATTCCACCATAGATTCTTCTGACGAAGAACTTCTATTAATACTGGCATTAAATTAATGAAGAATGCGAAAAGAAAACAGCGGAAAAGGAAGCACCGCTATTGGGTCCACGACATCTGTTTGAAGAAAAGAGTGTTCGGGGAGTACCATTCTTTATTTGCGGATTTGTTGGACGACGGGACCAAGTTCTTTCAGTATTTCCGGATTTCATTCCATTCTACTACCTACAAAATGCTCGCTAATGAAAATATATAATTATAATTACAAATAGGTATCTTATCTAATAATTATTAGAGAATGGTCGGGCGTCAACAGCAATTTATCACTGTCTCACTGATGGCAGATTCGCAAACTTGACGAAAATTCAAATCAAAACACAAAGTTGTTGTGTAACCAATACTACAACCACCACCAAACTATTCTATTCTATTCGATGGCTCTATGTTTTACCTATGTTTTTACACCTCCGTATTCTCTCAAAATATATACCTTATTTCAAGTCATTCAGTGTACATTTAATTCCAAGTTACCACATGGTTGTTGCTACTATTCGCGTGTACCGACGACACCCATGAAAACAATGAAAGAAAATAATTAAACGGAGAATAAAATTAATGAAATAAAACCCCTGTTTATTAGATTCCCTCCTCGATGTCAAATCTGAAATCCGTCTGCCTATCGTCCACTGGAGACGGGCCGCATCGGGGCGGGCCGGGACCCCTCGCACAGCCGCAAAAATCCGCCTGGGGGGCGATTGAAATTATGCGATGAGGCCCGCCCCGATGCGGTCCGCCTGCAGTGGACGCACCTCCATGCAAACACTCATGATCGAAATGCCCGCTTTTTGCGATGAGGCCCGCCCCGATGCGGCCCGTCTCCAGTGGACGCTAGCCTTAATACCCCCGACTAGCGCTGCAGGTGCTTGGCCTGCTTGGGCATTCCCTAGTGATCGATTTCAATTCAGTACCGAGCTGATTCCATGGTTTTTATGCTCATGTAGCAGTCACTACCCAATCACCTAAAGCAGAATGACATTTCAGAGTAGCCAAGTAGGTACCTAATTATTTTTTAAATTATTTAAGTGGTACCAAAGGATTAAGTGTGGTGCTGGGGGAGGATTTTGACGTCTGTCGAGTGCTTGCCTCGGGATTCGACACTGATCCCTTCCCTTCCTACTGGTGTTTTCTCGGAGGTTTAGGTGTTTCTAAGGAGCTGTCCTGTATAATTCATTGCTCCAGCAATCTAAGTGAATGACGACTCAAATAGCCCCAAGTAAATAACCACCTTCATGGAACCCTTCTTTGGTTCGGTCCCGGCACATATAGTATTTCGTCAGCCTTGAGCGAACTTCCTCCAGGCAACGCGTGGTAATTGATTCTGGTTTAGCAGGTAAAGATATATTGGGAACGGAAAGAAGAAGCTCAGAGATTTCTTTTCCCGAAGAAAGAAGTATTGGGCAAATGTATTTTCGATCTTCCTGCCGTCAGAGACTGCCTTCAATTTTGCCTCAGTGCAAAAATTCAAATTCACGTTGACTGAAGTAGCATTAGGTAGCTCCAAACATGATTGTGAGCTTCTACGCCGTGGTATAACATTTTCGCCTTCGGTTTCGAGGTGTTTGTCGTCTCATTCTATAGTAATATTAAAGATCTAAATAAATATTTGAATGTTTATATAAATATAAATATATAAATATAAAACTATAATTTTAAATAATAATGCAAAACCGAATAGGAGTGGTGCAAGCGAAATCTTTAAAGTAAATTAGGTAGGTATTGTACGTCTACATGCTATATAATGGCAGCATCGTTTGACATTTTGCCTCAACAAACAATTTATTAGACAATAAAACTATGGTTTCTGTAATGCCCAAACTGGTACCAGCTCATCATCAATTGATGCTACGATGAAATCTTCAAGCTCATCATTGCTGTAAAAGCTCATCATAAAGCTGTAAAAAAATGCATGGCTCAATAAAACAGACCGGTAGGTACCTACATACCCATTACCTTGTTACCTTTAGTAGGTACGTTTTGAAACCTCTCATTTAAAAAAAAAAAGTTTCAGTTATGCAGCATGGCTATAAGAGCGAATTTTCAAAGAACTACCTATTCGTGCTATTGTGTAAAAATATGATACAGTGAGAAGCCATACAACTTTGAGAAAAATATTTCTATCATCGAAACAGTCCCTCTGTCGTGAATCAGCACTCAACGTAGGTGAATTAATATTGATTTTAGCCCTTAATACCAACTTTTGACCCTCAAATATCCAAATTTGACCCCTATTCTGTATGAAAAACCACTGAAATGGTATTTTTCTATCTTTATTCACCCTTCAATACAACTTTCAATGGTTTTATATCAATTGTTCGCAATTCTAGCAGTTTTTACCGATTTTTGACCCCTAAAAACTCAAATTTGACCTCCTTACAGTTTTAGCGAATTTTCAAAGAAAATGAAGCTATTGCAATGGCTTCGAAATTTAAATAATATAAATTTTTGGAAATTTTCTTCATAGAAATCCGTTTCAGACCATTCTAAAACGATTCCTGAAATTTAACACTTTTTTATATGTATATATATATATATATATATATATATATATTTATATATGTGTCACTCCAGACGATAACTCTCGATAGAATTGAGATAAACAGCTCAAATTTGCACAAAAAATCTATCTTGGCAATCGAAAGGCTAAGTTCGAAGATGGGCGAAATTGGCCTACTCTAAGGAGGGTTTTGGCGCATTTAAAGTGCGCAAAAATTACCCAAAAATCCCCAAAATGTTATTTTCCAACAAGTGACCCCTCATTTTAAAGGTTTTTGCACGCTGAACACGATGGTGGAATCGGATTTTAGATATCTTGATCCGTTCTCAAATTAGAGCATTTAAAGTGCGCAAAAATTACCTAAAAATCCCCAAAATGTTATTTTCTAACAAGTGACCCCTCATTTTAAAGGTTTTTGCACGCTGAACACGATGGTGGAATCGTATTTTAGATATCTTGATCCGTTCTCAAATTAGAGCATTTAAAGTGCGCAAAAATTACCCAAAAATCCCCAAAATGTTATTTTCCAACAAGTGACCCCTCATTTTAAAGGTTTTTGCACGCTGAACACGATGGTGGAATCGGATTTTAGATATCTTGATCCGTTCTCAAATTAGAGCATTTAAAGTGCGCAAAAATTACCCAAAAATCCCCAAAATGTTATTTTCTAACAAGTGACCCCTCATTTTAAAGGTTTTTGCACGCTGAACACGATAGTGAAATCGGATTTTAGATATCTAAATCCGTTCTTAAATTAGAGCATTTAAAGTGCGCAAAAATTACCCAAAACTAGGATAATCTTTAAACTCTTACCCCCACCCCCTTAGAGTGGTCAGATTGAAAAATGTGAGAAGTATTAATTGAAGACGTGAGTTCGAAGCAAAAAAGGGGGAGGCAAACGATTAGTACAACTCCTTGAATTTACCCACAGCGATCAAATAAATAAGCACTTAGTACAATTACGTAATAAACAAACGGTAGAATCAGGATGGACAAAACGTACAAATTAAAATAAATACGAAGAGAATATACATAGAAAACCAAATTTTAGACCGAAGTTTTCCTTTATTCAAAACCATAGCCATTAATTCGAATATTTCTTTGAAAATTCGCTCATTAAGTCATGCTGCATGACTGATTTTTTTGAAAATTGCTCATCTTCGAATTCGTCGTTTTGTTTGGCAATACGAACGCTTTGGCGAAATTTGGAATTTTTATCATGTACCCAGGACATCGTCTGGAGTGGCACATAAACAAATATATATAAATATAAATTTATACATATACATTGTTGTTAAAATCTAGGGATGAATTCAGGATGCTCTAAAACGGATTTGCCTATAAAAACATTTCAAAACTCAAGTTCTGAAAATGTTGGGCCCATTGCAGTATTCTTTGAAAAGTCGCTAAAAATGTATACTATGAGGTTATAAGAGTATTTAAAAGCGAGAATAAGGGCAAACAAAGTAACAAGAGAGAATCCCAATAGGTATAAGGAATGATCATCAGAACTCGATGTTTAAATAACACTTCGGGTGTTTCGAGCCATTTTTAACATTTTGGACAATCAAGAACACAAATCTGACCCTCTTTATATTTCAGATATAATATATACTCATAATTTTCGGTAAAATGCTCTAAACCCGAAAATAATTAACAATAATTTTTTCGAAAATCTATGGATTTTCTTTTCACTAACTTTAACCATTTTCTTTCTAATTCCCCCGCTGTTGTACCGGGAGGCTGTTCGGGTACAATTGCATGGATAGAGAACTGGTGCAAGTCACAATTTAGTTGGGAAGAAACGATGTTTGATATGAATCAAAGTTGGTTGGGTGGATGTGGATGGAGGAAGGCGGGTGTTGCAAGGAGGGCCCGACCGTGGCCTTGGGCTCAGGTTGAACGCTCCACCTGAAGGTTGCACTGGCCCTCCGCCCGTAGCCACATTCCTTGACAACCAACAGAAGTCTTCTTCTCAACTCGGGCCTTCAAGTTCCTTTTCAAATCCTCCATCCTTCATTCGCCTGTACAACATGGACGGGGAAAGACGACTCCCTGTACTCGGACCTGTGTCATCAGCACCTGAAGCTCCACTCCCCAGTGAATAAATCCAGAGAACAGAGGCGATACACTGCTGATACAGCAATCGGGAGCGACAGTGTGATGACACGAATTATTAAAAGGAAACGGTGTTAAATGTCCAAACCAATATGTTTTGATTTTGGCCATCACTACCTTCCTTATACATGTCTATTTTGTGTTTCATTATTCTGTAGGCACTCAACTTATTAGGTATGTGCAGCTGTGGCATGGAGCCTGAAAAATGCGATATCAGAATGTAATTTCTAAGATGCGTTCAAGATTCGTATGCGAGCAGAACAATAAGGAGTTTCAGAATCAGGTAATCCCGGTTTCTGTCCGGTCCAGGTCGGTAAGTACTAGTAGGTACCTGTACCTACGCTCCCTTCAAAATCTGCCCACTGATCCAATAAATTTTCTTCACCTTTTCAAGATAACAGCCACCAGTGCGCTGCTCCGTGTGTACATCCTGTGCCTTTCAACAAAAACAAAAAAATAATCGTTCCCGTATTCGGGTGGCTCAAAATTCAACTTGGTACTCCAGTCTACCTCGGAGGATCATCTGATGATGGATGGTGGGTGGTATATAATCTATCGCCGCACGGAAATTTCCAAAATTTGAACCGGGAGAACATCATCAACATAAGCATGAATCAGACTGCAAAAATATTGACCACCGTTCCGCGAATAAGAGTTTCCTGCTCAGAAAACAATAGTCTAGACAGATGAGTAGGTATTGCAGTAAATTATTAAACCTTCAAGTTCCGCAAACGTCCACGGATTTCCATGTGTCGAATGAAGATGCACTAGACCCACGTGCGTTGCACTATTTACCACGTGTGTAGTGATCGACTCTTTACTGACTAACGAGTCTCATCAGAGAAGTTCAGGTAAATTATGGATTCTAACATTAATCTGACGATTCTAACGGATATTTAATTGACGAATTTGATAAGGATAGTTAGGTAATCGAAGATCGCTAAATCAGAATAAGCCATGATTTAGGTAAAACAGAAATCTGGTGAGTAATTGTTCATTTTTGGATCCCTCTCACACAAATTAGGTTAAGTAGGTACATAACACAAAAAGTAGTTTAGGGTAAGTACATATCAACAATTGAACCTGAAACGCGATTAATGTTATTGTCATAATTGAATCAATAGATACGTTTTAGCGAATTTTCAAGGAAATGAATTCAAGGTCAAATTTGGATTTTTTGGGGTCAAAAATTGGTATTAAGGGCCACCATCCATATTAATAAATTCACCTGACGTTGTGTGGGATGGTGATTCACGACGAAGGGTCTGTTGCGATTATAAAAAGATTTTTGTCAAAAATTACTGGGTCAAATTAGACTTTATAGGGGGTCAAAAATCGACAAAAACGCCTAAAATCACGAAAAAATAATAACTATAACTTAATTAACTCACAAAACTGTAAGAAAAGTGGTATGATTTCTCGCTATATCCTCTTTTTACACAACAGCACGAATATTTCTTTGAAAATTCGCTCTTATTGCCATGCTGCTTGACTGGAACTTTTACTGATAGGTCGGTACCTGCGGGAATCGGATTGCTTTCTCATAATCAACGAAACTGATCTTAAATGCTTCCAATTGCAAACTGATCCATGACAGCTTTGTAGGACCTGACCGTTTTTCCTTGTAGAAGGCCAAGGACAACTGGAAGATTGTATGTAAACGAAGCGGAGGGAGCATGTTGGTGGGGAATTTGATTTCGTCGGCCAATTTCCTACGAGTTGTTGATCCCGAATAAATGTCCATTTTTGGTGTGCGTATTAATGTTGTTAATGTGAAATAGGTAATCTACCTACCTAAAGAACTCATCAATGAGCCAGTTCCCAATCAATCATAATAATAATGTTTGTGCCGAATACTCGTCAGCTAAGACAGAAATTTCTTAACTGGGGTCTCACTAATCTCAGCATTATCACAGGTACTTACCCCTACCTACCTCGATATAGTAAATTTGGTCTTGTTGGTTTATTATTCTGTGAATAATACACCTATGTATTCGCCGAGCAAAACATTTTTATAACAACCCTCAAAATGTTTTCTTTTACGTTTCAAGGTGCGTAGATTCCAAAAATGCTATATGTCCGTCCGCCTTACTTTATTTTCGGTCTAAGAAATTCGTTCTTTCGCAAACAGGCTCCATTTGGGCCTAGTTGTGTCCCGAAACTTTGCAGCCCAATCGGAATGTATCCAAGGTTCAAAGAAAAACGGAGTTATCGAAAAAATAGTATATTTCCACTAATACACGAAAAACGCAAAAAACACTGTTATACCGGTTTCAGTGATCAAACCATCGTCAGTAACACACAATAACTGAAGGCACATTGGAGAGGTGACCTTATAAGTAGTCAGAAAGTGAAATGTGGTCGACTGGGATTGGTTGAGAAGAAGAATGGTGAAGGGAACCAAGGAAGGGGAGTAAAATATTAAATTCTAAAGTGTTCAAAGTAGGATATAAAACTAAAAATAATCTCAGATCTTCATTAAGTTCAGTTAAAGATAAAATTAATGTTCAAGATAAAAGTGGTGTTTATAAATTAAAGTGTTCTTGTGGACTTGACTATTGTGGTCAAACTGGTAGGAAGTTTAGAGAAAGAATAAAGGAACATGAAAAAGATTTCAGGGATAATAAGGGTGATTCGGCCTTTGCACGTCACTTGATTGAAACCAGTCATAGCTTCAATTTTGATCTTGCAGACAGACAGTTCATTGAATATCTTCACTTTTGCCCAGAAGGGAGCATGTTGGATGTACTTGAAAAATTCGAAATTATTAAGAGTGATAGGTTGGGTAAATCTTTGAATGATGTAGTTCCTTTAAGTTTTTCTCCATTATTGCGTTCATTTCTGTAACAGCTTGGTTTCACCCCTCCTCCGGATCACCTCATGTCCCTTTCACTTTTTGGCATTCTCTTCCTGGGCCAATCAGAATCGACCCCCCTTCCTTGGTTCCCTTCACCATTCTTCTTCTCAACCAATCCCAGTCGACCACATTTCACTTTCTGACTATTTATAAGGTCACCTCTCCAATGTGCCTTCAGTTATTGTGTGTTACTGACGATGGTTTGAACACCGAAACCGGTATAACAGTGTTTTTTTTTCGTGTATTAGTGGAAATAGACTATTTTTTCGATAAATCCGTTTTTCTTTGAAACGGGTTTCCACGATTTCGTCGCGAGTGATTTAGTTCATATCCAAGGTTGTTATGGGTGAAAAATGGCATTTTTTGGTGTTTTAGTAACATGAGCTTGTGAGACATCGTTTTCCATGTTTTTTAGGGCGAGACCGAATAAATATGAAGCTGATTTTGGCCAAAGAGTGAAGAATTGAGGTTGTAACGAAGGTTCTTCAGCTCCTAGAATTCATTTTTTATGAGTCAGAAACCTAGGAAATTGTCTGAAATCACCATACATTTGTATGATAACACTACAAGTAGTATCAACAGGTTAATCAAGACAATCATCAAAAATAGGAGCCTAATTCGAGTTTTTGGGGCTAAAGTTGGTGGAAACCAACAGAAATAGCTATTTCAATTATTTCGCATGAAATAAACAACAAATGAACAGCCAACATTTCTTTAGGTACATCCAATAGAATACTAAACCCATGTGACAAGGACTTGCCAGCATTTATCTTCTTATTTCGTATTTGTTTTTGAACCTGAATATTAATCCAAATTTAAGAGTATTTTTCGGGAATAATCCCAGGTGTGGAGGCACCTACATCTGCCTACCCTTTCGATTGTGACTAATAGATTATGGCGTCCTTCATGGGGCCGCTTCCTTCCTCAGTCGCCGAAGGTTGGCCCGCGCGTAGGCCGGAGGTTACGTCAATTTCCCTCGGTATAATCCGGGCTGAGGATGTTTTTCGGTGGCCCCCCAAAACTGAAGGATGTTTGAGATCATTCTTACTCAATACACAACACGAAGGTCTAAAACTAGTAGGTATCTCAGTTGGGAAACCTTCATGTTTTAGTTACACATAGCTCGATGAGACGTACAAGAGTCCTGTGGTACCGTATGGCATGCTACCTGCTAACTGAATAGTACTTACCACATTTAGAATTTTAGAATGAGTTCATCAAACCTGTTATCTGAAACGGATGGTAGATACGTTAATCGTATACCACCAATAACGCTTGGCTTTTTTTACGTCAACTATCGACTGCAATGCATGAATGATCCAAAAAGTACCTAGCACGCATTTTCGACATCAGAGCTTTCATTAATAAAAACGCTGCAAATCCCTGCAGAACGGTTTATTATTTTGTACAGAATCTTTTACAGATCACAGCTCTCTGTATAGATAACCCATCTATATAATGATGTACTAGTCTATAGATTAATATGTAGATCGCACACCCTCCGTAGGATAGTACCTAACCCCGTACTCGTTACTAGGTACCTATCTAAATCACGAGTAAAATAATTCTCGACGACAAACAGTAACTAAAATGGCGAAAAGAAACGCAAATAATGAATTTTTGAAGGAAAATTGTTGATGTGGAGTGAAATAGATGCCCCTTCTGCGTAGATCACTGTTTTCTGTGGTGAGTACCTACACTCTGGTCAAGTATAATGAACCGTTGTGTAATAACTTGCCCATCAATTATACTTCAACGGTTGGTCAAGTTGCAAAAGTATCGATCAACAAAATCCAGCCCCTTCTTGGTAGATGAACCGTTGGGTAATAATTTACCGTTATGTAATAATTTACCGTTATGTAATAATTTACCGTTATGTAATAATTTACCGTTGTGTAATAATTTACCTATCAATAATACTTCAAAGTTCAACCAAAAATCCAGCCCATTCTTGGTAGATGAACCGTTGTGTAATAATTTACCGTTCTCTAATAATTTACCGTTGTGTAATAATTTACCGTTATGTAGTAGTTTACCGTTGTGTAAATTTGCCGTTTTGTAATAATTTACCGTTGTGTAATAATTTACCCATCAATAATACTTCAACGTTTGTTCAAGTTTCACAAGTACCTACCAACAAAATCCAATAGTCCATCACTTATCAAATGAAATACCTAATATCGCAGAACAACCAACTCGACTTCATACAGCCATCCTTGACTATAATCAGGTGCTCCCTAGTGATGATATCCCGGCCGGATTTATACCGTTTGATTCACGATCGTGTTGACGAAGCTTTTTGGTGCACACGAACGGCTGGACGAACAGTGCTCCGGGTGGTCTCAAAAAATTGTTTAGCACAAGACAAATTTAATATCGTAAAAAAAACCATACCCTTCAATCGAAAGTTTTTGAGGTACGGCGTTCTGAAAATTTCAACCCCTATTTTGAACCCCTTAGAGATGACTGACAGTATCGCCGAGCTTCGAGGACCAACTAGACCCCGAACGGAACCTATAACCCGAATTTCATCAATTTTTATTCATGGAAACTAAGAAAAGTGGCCCTTACGGCGTACGGCGGACAGGCAGAAATATTTTTATTGCATTTTCGGATTCTACATACCTCGAAACTTAAACCATCAAATTTTGAGGGGGGGTTAGAATTTTTTTTTTTTTTTTTTCATGCTCGATTCCAATGGTTCATTATTGAAAATAATAAACCAAAACCCTTGATGGTTTCCTGAGGCAATTTGTGGTGAGAAGTAGCCCTCGGGTCACGTTCTTCAGGTTCGTCGGTCACGTGAAGCTATGGAAGGAAAACAGTTACGATAACGAGGGATGTATTTACCCGACTGTCAAAGATAGCTCAAATTCAATATTTATGAAATCTGTACTTACGCGCACAAGCATGAAACCACACACATCACCCGCTAATACTCGTAAACAATCGATTTTAATAACATAATAGCATGTAGGTAGTACTGTTACAGTCGCAACGAAGAAACTCTGCTGTTGCTGCACCTTGGCAATCTTCTTGTAATATTGCTATCACAAGTGCATCCTAGTCTAGGTATAGCTACCGCGGTCCCGCCTGCCATGAAAACCGAAAACCTCCAAAGCGACCAAGAACACTGTTTACACGAAAGAACAAGTGGGGGGTTTCTTAGCTTCCTAACTCTGCCCCTTGGGGGAGTCGCCGTTGTTGATTTTTCGTATACCCATTCTCGAGGGGCCCCTGAGGATAAGTACCGAATTTCAACACTCAGGACCATCAGGTGCCGAAATTATAGAAGTTTAAAAATCGCCGTTCTTCAAGTTGTTCTACTTCTCGTTCTCGCTGTTCTTCTTTGACAGGGCTATTTTGACAGACTAAGTAGGTATGCAGGTTAGAAAACCTAAAAAGGTAAAGAGGTGCTGGGAAAAAATGTTTATTTCATCAGTGCAAAAATATGTGATCCCCCCTCCCTTCTAAAAACCCTGTTGCGAAAATTTACCCGCCAAGAAAACCTTCTCAGCCGCAAAAAGGATTGATGTCCATTTTGCCCGCCAAAATAGCATGCTCGGTGCTTCGCACCTCGCTCTTGGATATTTTATTTACTTAACGTTTCGTTGTTGTTAACAACAAAATGATGGAAATGTGTATATTTGTACCCCGTGAAGCTATGAGAGGAAAACTTGTGTTGTCTATGACGGGAGGTGGGGGAGAGAGATGCTGGCGGTTTCAACTTCTTTTTTGCACATCCGCCATTACACCTCGAGGCATCCCGTAGGTTGGAGCTAGAAACATGTAGATACAAACTCGCCCTTCACCAGGCATTCCCTACCACAGCTTTCCAGATCGCGTTCCCTCCAATCCCACTCCCGGGAAGAGCGTAGAAGGGGAAAAAGGAATTGGCGATAGCCTCTTGCAGGAGTCCAGAAGAGGGAAGGGAAGGCAGACTTTGAAAAACCAGGAGTATCGCCCTCTCTTGGCCTCCTGGGTCCTTCAACCCGAAGGGGAACCTTCCACTTTTATCAGAAACAGGGGCAATGAATCTTCCCGGTCCTTCCCGTCCCTGCCTCCTTCTTCATTCACCCTCTTCGCTGTCCCCTCCGTTCAATGCTTCATCTTCTTCTTCTTTACTCTTTCCGCCGGCTATCAAGCTTTTCCCGCGCTTCACAGGACAAAGGGAAAATGTTGCAATAATTTAGCATGCTCTGCGAGCAAATTTTCGAACTAACCCTCACACCAAAACTCTAGAGATAATAATATTATTGTTCGATTTTACTATACCATGAATTTTAACACCTGTATGCCGAATTGCCTATCTGATTCTGAAACCTTGCCTGCCGTCCTGTTCAAACCCCCGTTTTACAAAGGTTTTTAGAGAAAAACAGATCAAGTATATAAGTACATAACATCTATTAGGTTTATTTCCTGTAGAAAAACGATGGGAAAAATTGGAATCAGTGGAAAAGTTCCCGCAAGAAATCTAACTTCCTGTTTTCTTTCAAAATTTCCTATCTGAATATTTTTGAATTGATCAGGTAATTATGATTATTGGACCTTTGAACGGTTAATATTTATTGTACCTTTTCATGGTGGATATTTGAAATAGTGCCTCAGAACGAGTCGCTTGAATATAAGTCGGATTTTGTAGGAGGATAGGTACCTACTACCCAAGTACTCCAATTCGGTGGTTTCAATTATACCTCATCCAATTCCCGACTCTGAATAGGAATATATAGGTACCTAGGACTAGCCTGAGTAGCCAACTGCCTAGGATTAGCCGACTGAACTCTTCCGATTGACAACTGGCTATACTTAATGTCAGAAGTGAAACAATCAAAAGGGGAATCCCTGATTGTGGAGAAGTGTTTGAATGTATTATAATTAATGTCAACTATAATAATAGCATGTGCCTGGTATTTCTTTTACTAGCAAATTACTTTATCCCAATTGTATTGCCCATTACTATACACGGTTTTTATTTATCCGTAAATTGAGCCTGATAGGCTTTTCCATGGTACTCCATAAAATCCAAACCTAATTCATCAACAATTTCGCAGCCCCAAGTTTTTATTTTCCCCAGTCCAGTCGTAGGCGTTCCACAAATTGTATTTATCGCTGTTTCGAATTCATTCGTAGAAAACTCGTATTCTGTTCGAATTTTCCATCGAGTTGTAATTTATGCTGAGAAGTAGATCTGGCTCGCGCTGTAGGGGCTTCTCAGAACCGGTTCAAGATGTGACCGGCGCCATCCGAGATATCCTACAGACTTTTAAACCGGATTCTACTTCCTTTGAATCAAACATTCGCATCAACATTGTTACTTAATAATAAATTTATGCTGAATATTGCAGTTAGAGCTCAAAATTAATCTGATGACACATGTTGACAATTTATGAATAACCTCACCATCCATGTTACCTAATCTTTTGATGCTATATTGAAAAATAATCAAGCTTGAAAGTTCCTGACCCTAAATTTTGTTGGAAAATACCAAAACCATATCATCAAATTTGATAAAATTTTTACCAGCAATTCCTCTCAACTCGAAGTGAATTATTTTGGCGTCGGACTACCTATTTGGCGCAAAAGAATGTGCTTGGGGAAAGACGTGGGGAAAGGGGTTGGAGGTGATGGTAGGATGATAGCTAGTGGATTAGCAGATGACAAACCCCAACGACCCTTCTGAATTTGGAACAACTCCGACACGTGTTTCTGTTCATGAGTGATCGGGCCAAATATGTGACAGATATAATATTGTTTATGAAACCAAACATACCTAATATGCGTTCCCTCATGTACATACTGGCCGTAAATATTAATTATCTAGTACTTTAGTATTTATAAACTTCAATTCGACTATGAATACAATGAAACATAACGTGAAGGCGTTAGCTACTAATATAGGTTCAGAAAATGTAATCCAAACCGTACTTGTAGGTCCCGTCCCCCACGAAGATTTGGGAGTTGAATATTTTGAATCAGCCAGATATTGAACCACATTTGTTAGGTACCTACCTATTGTCTGAAACTAAAATAGTTATCCATTTCTTGCTGTTCGTATTAGGTATAAGTAATGAATTTTTTTTCATTTCATGTATGAATAGAATTTTCTCAGTTTGAACGTATTAGGTAAGTATTTAAATCTCGACAAGCCAAGTTTTATAGACATGTAAAAATAGGACAGGGTCTTGCAATTTTATTTTATTTCAATCTTAGTTTTTCTTCTGATATCGGTGTTCTGAACAGTAAGCCAATAGGTCCCTTGTGCTTCCCCCAGGAAAGCCTTAAAACGAGTGCCGGAGCCTGCAGGGAAATTACAATTTGGTCCCACGAACCCTTCACCGAAACAAATTTCATTAATTTTGGTTCATGGTAACAAAAGTGCGGAGTACGGACAGTTTTCGGTTGAAACGCAAACCATCAAATTTTGAGGAGGGGTTGAAAATCTTTTCTTTCTTCTTCGTGGTCAATTCCAAAGGTTTATTATTGAAAAAATAAAGCACCTACATCTTTTGTTTCATCGCCGCCTCTTGATACGTCCCCCGCTGAGAAACCTGATCTCGATCTTGGCAATGATCTTGATCGGTTCCCTGAGATTTTTTCTCAGCCCGATTGTCAGGAACGCAGCCCGAAGGCGGATTCTCCCACTGCGGGGCTGATTATACGGACCAAGGCCATAATTCGGCAAGGGTAGGAACGGCACAGGCTATGGAGTCGTGACTCCGGGCAATCACCTTCCCCCCACCTTTGATACACCCCCGGATGAAATCCGTCCTCTCCATCTCCAGGATGATTCCCCTTCTCCTCGTAGAAGGAGCCCCCAGGATGACGGCCTCCCGCTGGATTCCTGGGAACGTCGGCTCTACCTTCGATAACTACTAATAAATCCTTCACGTTCGTTCCTCAACTTGCACTCAGTTCCAGGTGACGGGACTGAAATGGTTGTGGCACCAGCACTTCCGATCTCTCACAAGGGCGTTAATATATGTGACGGTATCTGGAAATCCCGTCCAATTTTATATTGGATCCGGGCTCTTTCCCGATATTTTTGACACGCGGCTGATGGGGCGGTCGATTCGCGAAAACGAATCGTCAACTTCTGGAAGCATTGCGTAATAATCAATCTGTGTTTATATCTGGTGGTGGGGGGAAGAGGGCAAATTTGTAGAATCATCTGTAGCTCAGGAAGCCGCAAAACGTTGGATGGGGATCTTGGTGGCTCCCTGGACCACTCGCCATTCCTTGAAGAAATATTCCGTGTGGAGATGAGTCGTTTTTCAGAGATCTCACGCTCATGTGCACAGAAACGTATCCTCCCTAATTTTGACAGGCCCTTTTGTGTGAAGCCATAAATTGAAAATTCAAATAGGAAAAGTCGAAATTTTCATCGGAAAACTGGAAAATTGTGGTGTTAAAAGTTGAAAGCCCCATCTCAAAAATTTTCAAAAATGGGCTTTTTACGTATCCTCCCTGATTTTGACACGCGCTTTCCATTGGAGAAGTCATAAATTGAAAATTCAAATTGGAAAAGTCGACATTTCCACCGGAAAACTGTGGTATTAAAAGGAAAAACGCCTCATCTCATTCAAGTCAAAGTCTCTCCAGGGGCAGGTGTCACACTGCCTCCCTACCTTTCTGGAGTGGAGAGTGGGAAACGGGGGAAACTATGCCGTATGGGTGGCTAGTTATACTTTCTCATCCATTACGTATAGCCTTTTGGAAAGTCACTTGCTTACGACTCCACCAAGTCCAGCAGGATGGATCTAGGGCAGAAAATGTACCTACCTGAGCATGTCAGAGGAATAAATAAGTTCTGGCACATGAGATGAATATCTATCTGATGATGATAGTGGAATAAACCGGTTCCCGTGAGATCGCCGAAGTTAACCTGATACCTCGAGTGTGGTTTTAGTATACTCGGATGGGTGACCGCTGTGACACGTGGTGACACGTCCAAGTATGACCCATGTAGCTCTTGGGTGAACCCCTCCACTCAAGAGGGTCAGGCAATGAGGATCAAATATTTCAGGTGATCTATAGGCACGAAAGTTAGGGTAAAGATAAGTGATTGGATACCATAAGCTCAATATATTGACCTTGTTCTCGAAATCTTGGAGGTAATATTCATACGTGCAATCTACCTTTGTCTCAAAATCGAAGCTTTTTTGTGCCCTGGTTGAAAAACTGACCTCTACCACTAGCATTTCGTAGTGAGGTCGAGTTCACTGGGGTACATCTGTCAGTTCAACCAATCAATAATAGTCCAGCTTGCGCCACTGAACAAAAACCGCAAACAGGAGTCGACCAGGGGCTGAAATGTGCCCTTGACAAAAGCACTTTTGTCGGGACCCCCCCAACGCCTATCCTTGACTGACCGGCTACTGACTCACGCGACTTACCTACACCGCACACAGAACAGAAACATTATTTCTCGAATGACGGACGGGACCTGACTGTCAAACAAACCGGTTTACATACGAGTCGATCGAGTATCTTGGCCATTCAGCAGCGTCGAGATTTTATCAACTCAAAACACAAGTTTTGAATAGCAAACCAAACCGTAAGTTTTTACTGAAACTGGACGGTACCAACCCTCAAAACATGAGCTGATGAGATATGAGATGATGAGCGCGTATACTCGTATATCTGTAGGTTGAACCGGAAAAGTACCTCTATTCGAAACACTAGTAGATAAATATATATAAATTATGTAAACCTGTACATCTGTAAGTACCTACTAAAGGACAAGTTCATTTTTCATTTTCCTTATTTACTATATAACCCCTCTATTAACCCTTCTATTTTATATATAAATATAAATTAAAATACATTTTTGGAAATTAATTCTCCGTATGAGCACCAGCCCCTGATGGAGAATGAGCGTGTGAACAAATAAGTTTTATAGTTATCGTTAATATGTGATGCTTGAAAATCTACCTATTAAGATCTCTCTACCTAATATACATGTCAAACCTACTTTGCTAACATATCGTTATTTATGTAGGCGTAGTTTTATTGTTATCAGTATACAAATTGTCATTTATGTAGACGTAGGTTTATTGTTACTATTCATTCAACTTGTTGATTATGCATATAGTTTTTTCAACATTTAGCAGTTATTAATCCTTAACTATTAGACTTGAGTTTATTATTAAAATATTTTCAAGTTCTGTTTTTATCTTGTCGGATGATCCCTCTAATGTCTGAACAAATTGGTCCGTTGTTCTCTTGGCAAATTATTGAAGAGTAATTCCTCCTTGATATGGGAAAAAATTTCTTGCGGCCGTGGTTTTGGCCCTTCGGAGCTCCAAAAAGCACCCCTGAGAGTATCGTATTATGGAATGTTTGCTGTGGAAATTTGTATATTTTCGATTTAAATAATTGTTGAACTGCGCTCAACTGTACAGCTCGCCAAGTCTGAGGAATTTCAGCTGGTCTGTAGTACGAACTCAGTCACTGATTAACGTCGGGATATTCTCAAAGAAGTTGGCTTCTTTTGTAAATTTTTTTTGTGTTCACTGATGATGGGATACATATACATATATCCGGAAACGTTGGCAAGAAGTCACTCTTCTTCATTTTACAGAACCTCAACTATAATAAATATATGTATTTGTACACCTACATAAATATTATGAATAATATGTATATTTTATACATAAATATGTTGGAAGTGGAAGAAGCTTTTTCGCACCAACTGTCCTGTCAGTCTCAGATAGAAGCCTTTCAATATTTGTTTAAGGTTTTTCAAGGTTTTGTTTACATAGACACATGAAAAGTTAATTGCCACTTCAAGAAGATACTCCTACGTGCTATAATTATTCAGTAAGTAAGTACGAGTATGATTGGTGAATACGGTGATGCAATGCAAGTCGTATAGGGCTCATAATAGGGCATAACAGGGCAATTCATAATAGGAGCACCTCTGGGTCGGAGATTCTCAGAACTATTTATGTCCTTTGGGGGCGATATCTGACCTCGGCAACATGATGAAATCCCAAATTTCGCCGATATGTTAAATTGTAAGTAGTATTACCAAAGAAAAGATGAGTTCAGCCATTTGGATTGAGTATCTACATCAAATGTTTGCTTTTCACAACAAAGTGATCATGCAATACAGAAAATCCACACCATTGATTTAGACTACATATCTCGATTATAGTCTGTGGGTTTTTCCTTTTTGTTCCAATTCCCGCAGAATTTCATGCCGTCCAAAATTTAATGGGACTATTTTCAGCATGGGCAAGTAATTTTATCGCCAACCGGGCCAACAGGCGCCCGAGCGACTTGGAGTTGTCTGTGACGTTGAGGCAGTAAAGGCCAAGGACTCCCCTAGAAGGTTATTTTTTAAGAAGTTGAACCGAAAAGTGGTTGTAATGAGATATATTTTGTGTCTACCAACTTTCTAAGGATCAGATTTCTGCCTAATTTAATCACTCAGATGTATCCTATATCAACAACAGTATTAAATGGTCAACCGACATTTTTTGGAGAACAGGAGTGTTTTTCTGACCCTACAAATATACATGGATTCACTGAGCGGAAACACTATAATTGCCATGCAAATTTGTTCGAGCGGCTTCGGATTTTAATAGGTTTAGGGATTTCATTACAGCCAGACATACCTAGCAAGGTTGTTCCTTGATGAGCAATACAAAACGCTGCAAAGTCCTTGTCACATGGGTTTATTATTCTATTGGACATACCTACAGAAATTTTGGCTGTTCGTTTATTGTATCTTTCATGCGTTATAATCGAAATAGCTATTTCTAATGGTTTCCACCAATTTTGACCCCCAAAACTTGAATTAGGTGCGCTCCTTTTTTTTCAAATTATCTTTCATTATTGGTTGTGTCATTTTTAATCGTCTTGATCCACGTGTTGACAGTTTTTCCAGTGTTATTATACAAATTTATGGTGATTTCAGACGATTTCCCAGGTTTTTCACTTATAAAAAATCAATTTTGGGAGCTGAACATCTGGTACAACTCAATTTTCCAGTCTTTGGTCAAAATCACTTCATATTCGGTCTTCTCGTCCCCTAAAACATGGAAAACGATATCTCAAAAGCTCACGTTACTAACATGTTACTAAAACACAAAAAGTACCTATTTTTATACACATTTTCACTCATAACACCCCTGGGTATATTCCGATCGGGCTGCAAAGTTTCGGGACACAACTAGAGCCCAAATGGAGCATGTGTGCGAAAGAACAAATTTTTTAGACCGAAAATGAAGCCGGTACACGTGATACGGCTTAGGGCGGAAGGACATTGCATTTTTGGAATCTACGCACCTTGAAACGGAAAAGAAAAAATTTTGAGGGGGTGTTACAAAAATTTTTTGCTGAGCGAATACATATGTGTATTATTCACAGAATAATAAACCAAAACGAAAACAGTAACTCTGACATCTTCATTTCAATTTTATGCATTTAGTTTATTCATCAATTTAATTTTGGTTTATTGTGTTTTCAATAATGAAACTTTGGAACGAGCATGGAAAAAATCATTGTAACCCCCCCCCCCCCCCCTCAAAATTTGATGGTTTATGTTTCAAGGTAGTAAACGTAGAATCCGAAATTGGAATAAAATAAATTAATTTCTGTCTCTCCGTTGTACTTGCAGGTGCCAGTTACGAGGTTGCTCAGAGAAAATTAATTTGAAACCCATACAAACGTTTCAGAATAAAGTCCTTTGGTGCATTGTCGATGCACCCTGGTACATACAAACGGCTGATCAGCATCATGACGTACAGGTGGAGACTGTGGCCGAAATTAGGTAGGTATCGAAAAACATGCGATGTAGCACGAACGTCGGCTCCATCATCAGCAAAACTTTGAAGTAGTAGTGTGATGTGCAGTGGATGTAGGAAAACACTCCGAAATATATAAGACAAGTTTCTAGACGTCGTTAGTAAAATTGCTGAATTTTAATTTGAAGAAAGATGGTTATTTTGGATATTAGGTATTGAAAGGCAGGTACTGTTTTGCCTATTGCTTCTTTACTTGGGAGGCAAAGTTTGTATTCGTGCTATAGCCAAAAAAATGTATGTCCTACAAATCGCATTTTACGTTTCAGACATCAAGGAACATATTTGGTTCCGTGTCTGTCTGTCTGTGGTCAATTCCTTGTCCCGGGCAAAACTTTAGAAATACCTAATGGACGTAATGAGTTGAAATTAGGTGCAGGTTTGGCCACAGATGGTCCCACATAAAATTCATTAAGGAGTACTGTAACTTACTTCTGCGCAAGCGCAACGTGAAATCCTTCTAGAGCCCACAACTACCTAGATCGTGAAGTGATTAGGTTTGAGGGTTGGGGAGGGTTGGGCCACAGATAGTCCCATATTAAAGTCATTGATAAAGTACAGTAACTTTCGTCTGCGCATAGGCAAACGTGAAATCCGAGTAGAGCCCGTAACTACCCTAGCCTTTGTCGTAATGCGCTGAGATATGGAGGGTAGGCAGGGGTTAGGTGTCGGATGTTGTTATCACAGGCTAAACTCAGAACTACTAAACCAATTTTAGTGAAATTTCCCGGGATTGTGCTTGTAGGCCCCCTATGAATTTCATTGCCGTCGGGCCAATGGTAGCTCTACAATAGAGATAATCAAAAATCGATATTTTGCCATTAGTTTTACCAACTGATTCTATAAGTCCATGTTAGAATAAGTGAGGAAGCTACACTGCCCACCCAACTTGGCAGGCTTTTTTTATAGGTGCAAGATTGCTGTTCACGGCCAAGCGAATCATCCAAGTTAGGTGAAAAGTTGGGAATTATGTCGAGGGTCCTACTTAAGTTCAGCGACCGTCAGAATTTCGTAAATGACTGGGTGGGGGCTTCGTGGAGCCGAAACGGCGCATTAGAGGAGAAAGGGGCGGTGAAAAATACATATTTATGTATTTCTAATTGCCGAACGTTAGAAAGCTTATACTTCTACACCGGTGGCATAATTGTCGTGTATCTTTTGTAGGTATCCACCGCAACGATCCTATAATTCAGGGTGTAACGCTAATAGGAATTCAGTGATCTGCGTATATGAAGTGTCTATTACGCAGAAAAATAATAAACCGTTGTGTAATAATTTGCAGAATTTTTCCAACAGATACTGCAGCATCTACAGCGTATTAGGATACAGCACGTCGTTCTTTTAAGTAATTTTGCAAGAGAGGTTCACGGGTCGTTAAATCGCCTGAAGGTAGACAGGTGTAATAATTATGGCCCCTCACACATCTGATGTTATACCCTGTGACTTATTCTGTGGTATAAGGTAAAGGTCACAGCTAAGGTTTTTCAAGTATCGTCCTCCTCGGATCTCAAGGAGGTTATTGTACAAGTAGCTAAGCTAATTGAGTTTTTAATTATGGGAACCCTCCTAAAACGCACGAATACGTCGTCTACCGGTCGTACTATTAATTTGGACGATCTCAGATTAAAAACCTAGCCGTGAAAAACGTTCGATAGCTAATTTTACTCGAACAAGATAAAACCGTCAATGGGCCTTTCATTGTACTACATACAGATTCCTAGTCACTTATGAGACTCGATCATTTTCAAAATAGGTACCTAGCTTTGATCGTTTCCTCGAAGTGAAACTGGGGATATTCATCCAAACAGGAATGGCTTTCTTCAACGCGGTATTGTTCTCAAGATTCTCATAGTTCCATATAACGGAGCGCGAATCCTGCTACAGTTTTACAGTTTGGCCGCAACCTCGATGAGTAAGTTTCGGGATAACGTGAGAAATGAAGACGCCCTGGGGGTGCTCGGATAACAGGAATCCCAGGAAATTCACACTGACTACCCATAATTTCTAAAAAAGAAATTAACTGTATAAGAATAATATGAAGACAAAAATAAAGAGGAAAATGAGGCAGGAGGATTTACCTGGGCGTTTCGCTTAGGAGCATATGATTCTCATTTTTATGGCCAGGGACTTTACTATTGTTTTGCGAAAACCATCATCAAAATCTGTGTACCTAGCCGTTCGAGCCTGGTAGGAGCTCAGACAGACACTTTATTCGCCCAAACCTAATAAATAGTTGAAACTAGGTAGTGGTACCCCACAACCTGGTATCAAAACTGGTGTCAAAAAGAAGATGGACAAATTCCACAGGGAAGTAGACTTGCTTTGCGCAAGGGGAAGACGCTGGCCTCTTCCTCGAAAGGTCTCCAATGCCTCGAGGGGCAAATCTTGGAAAATTTCGGGTGTTGCTTCAGACCCGTTCGTTCCCCGATCATTAAATCTTACGATAGCTCAGACCGGTTCCTCCTTCAGTGGTTTTGGTTTCTTCCTATTTTTAGTAGTTACCGAACTCCCCACCGCCTTGACGAGTCCTTGGTCTTCGAAAGGTTAAAGTTATACATTTTCATTAAAATTGAAGTGTGTAATTCGACCGATGAGCTCTAAACGAGCACTTTTGACTGCTCGGAAGATAATCTTTTTCCAATCAGTTGCCCACCGTGAGATCCAAATCACTTGACATCTGCGGTGCCAAATGACTCCTCAAATGCCATCACCATTACGCAGAATAGCAGTATACATAGGATGAAGCTGTCAAATTGCTTTTCCTCTTTAAAACCTTATCAACCCATTTCTCCGTCAAATTAACTTATTTTACAAGACAAAATAGTTTATTATAAATATCCCATAGTTAATCATTTATTCCGTTATCGCTTTGTATTCCTCCTTGTTGAAGACTGAATTTCTTTGGTAGGTACTAAAATAAATACAAAAAATTGTGTATTCGGAAACACTTATTTATCAACATCACAATTCGAGTTGAATCATAGGATATTCAGAGTTACCTATCGGTAAAATTGGAATCAGCAAAACTACGAGCTCCTACAGGATTTTATCTCTACCTACTTTCGAGGCACATCGGCATCGTGAGTACAAAAATAGGTATGGATCGGATCAAATAGCGACAAACATTCGAAATAAGTAATCTAGCAATTATGGATGGACTTATTTGATTACAATAAAACGTGCCTAACACTAATCATTGATGATCAGTATCGTTATATATTCCGAAACAGGTTCAAAGAATATTCGTTGCGTTCGGACGGGGTTTTGGATCTCCATGAAATATCTTCTCTCCTCATCCGAACTAACATGTATCATTTTGTTACTCCCTCCCTCGCTCCCTCCTCAATAAATTATTATTCATATAAACTTCCTTCTATAGCATGAGAATGATATATATACAGCGGCGATCTCACATTATTCATTTTGATGAAGTTCTTCTGATACTGATGATTCAATATCCTGAGTGTCTCTTAATAAGTAGGTATGTAGATACGGACAAGATAATATAGGTGTATGTCAAGATAAGTAGATATCATGCCACTTATCAGTGTATGCAAATGGCGACTGCTTCATCGATGGATTAGGTACGACTTCGGAATATAGGTACGTATGTATCTATCTATATATCTATATACTTAGGCTGACTAACAAAATAGTGTTGACTTTGAATGTTACGCTCAAGCATACCTTCGAGTTTTGTGAGCTGGAAAAAATCCAATAAAAGCTGATTCCCGCAGGTAACCTTGTAGGTATTTCATGGTAGAGTATGACGAAATCTGACAGATTCAGCCCTGCCTTCCATTGCTGAATCTAATGCTGACGCAGAGCA